>PVJC01016128.1:0-18788 GCA_004026665.1 Murina feae
GAAATTTTACTTAGTTTTAAATTCATTCCTCCAAATTCTATATAAAATTAAGTTACAAGCCAATTAGAATGGAAATTTCATTTCATGACTGACTTATAGCTTAAGTTTTTAAAATGGAAAGCTATTATAGGAAAATGTAAACTTAAAATTAGGATTTTAATTACTTTCATGCTTTTTCTCTTTAAATGCATACATGTTTCTATAAAGTTGCAATTATAATTGCTTATAAAATTGCAGTTATAACTGTAGAAATTTTCAATAAGGGAGCAAAGAAATGAGATCTAGTCCTAATAATCATTTTGTAGCTCAAGGAAACAGATATTCAGAAAAGTTCACTTATTTACCCAAAGTCACATATTCAACTAACTGCAGAACTGGAACTAAACACAAATACCTAATTCCCAAACCACAACTCTTTCAATTACACTCTGCTGTTTTCTTCAAAGACGAACAGGAAAAAACTCACTTCTAACTTGGTAAACTGCATTTGTAGAATTTGGGATTTGTCCTATAGAGGGCGCTATCAAATATGGCCTTTTGTCCCCTTGAAAGTCAGTTAGTGATCATCTGTATTCCAACATTAACAAGAAGCCATTTGAAAAAAAAATCATGTTGTACAACCTAAATATATACATATTTGTTTATCATACCTAAATAAAGTTGAAAAAAATAAAGTCACTTGACTTTCTTCTAATCCTTCCTCAAACCAAGGTTTTTCAAACTGTGTTCTAAATATACACAGTGGCTTCAAAGAAGTGCTCCAAGTAAACCTTCTTAAGGCTGAAGATATAAGCCTCTGAGAATTCCATCCCAAATTCAACTATAGCAGCCATGTTTTAATCTGGGCTCTCATGTGTAATTTCATTTAACAGATTAAAAAAAATCTACTTGCCCTGACCCGTTTGGCTCGGTGGATAGAGCGTCAGCCTGCGGACTGAAAGGTCCCAGGTTCGATTCCAGTCAAGGGCATGTACCAGTAGGGAGTGTGCAGGAGGCAGCTGATCGATGTTTCTGACTCTCTATCCCTCTCCCTTCCTCTCTTTAAAAAATCAATTAAAAATATTTTAAAAAATAGATAAATAAAATCTACTTTAAAAACAGTTTAATGCTTCCACTCTAGTTAAACTTGTCCCTGTTCTTCTTTCAGCACTCTTCCAATATTGGTGCTTCCCTATAAATCTCAAACCAATTACTAAGGCATCAATCTAGCATAAATCTAGGTATGTGATTCACATACTCTGAACTACCCCAATTTGACTTACCCCAAATTTGTAGTTTTTCCTAAAAAGAAAATGGAGCATGAGGAAGACAATGGCTTTCTTACCTAGAATATGCATTCATTAATGTTGCTGCAGTTGTCCTTTTTGCTGCTCCCTTCTCCAAAATTTGATAAACTTCATCCTTGTTGTGTACTGTAATTTCTTCTAAACCTTTGATTATCACTCCTCTCTGACAGAATATTTTTAAAAAGCATCCATTAGATTGGTTAACACACTTCTCAAAGCATCACACATTAAAATTTGCAGATATTTCATTCTCAAAGACTGAGTTACCTTGTTACGTGGATCATCAAACATCTGTAGTCTCTCAGAAACATCAGAAGATGGATTAAGGAGATCAAAAAGTTCTTCATTATAGATTTCCAACAGAGACACTTTGACTGAAAATTCAGTACCATTAGCAGTAAGTTTCTCAAAAATCTGATGAAGAGTACGTGGAATTATACCAGCCAAAGGATCCTGAAATTGTAATATTAACAAGGACTAAAATAAAGAATGGAATTTACTGTGGAATTAAAACTGTTAAAAAAAAAAAAGCTAATGTTAGAAAAGCCAAGTCATTTGGAACAGTCTATTAGGAGTAATTATTCTTCATACCTTCCACTAATCTGCCAGATACTTTATATCCGAGCATTACACAAAAACCAACTGAAAGAACTGAGCTGCTTTTAAAGATAAGTTCAATAATCTTTTCCAACTTTTCTCATGAATATATAACACCACCATTTTAATCAGAAAAAAAGGGCCCATTAAAAGTATGTTCCCTAATTCTGACATAAACAGGATTGTTTCTCAAATGTGTAAGTATCCTTAATACGACTGTTAAGAATCCCTAAATTTTGAAACTGTGCCTTAAGCCTATTCCATATCTCCTACAGTTATAATTCCATCCTATATAATAAAAGGGCAATATGCAAATTGACCCTAACAGCAGAACAACTGGCATTGACTGTTCACTATGACACACACTGACCACCAGGAGGCAATGCTCAATGCAGGAGCTGCCCCCTGGTGGTCAGTGCACTCCCACAGGGTGAGCTCTGCTCAGTCACAAGCCAGGCTGATGGCTGCCAGTACAGCAGTGGTGGTGGGAGCCTCTCCCACCTCCTCAGCAGCACTAAGGATGTCCGACTACAGCTTAGGCCTGTTCCCCGCTGGCAAGTGGACATCCCCCGAGGGCTCCCGGGCTGCCAGAGGGATGTCTGACTGCCAGCTTAGGCCTGATCCCCCCCCAGGGAGCGGACCTAAGCCAGCAGATGGACATCCCCCGAGGGGTCCCAGACTGACCCCTCCCCGTCCCTGAGTGCACCAAGTTTTGTGCACCGGGCCTCTAGTGTATATATAAAGTTAATGCCTCAACTATGTAACCTCTAGGAAAAAAGGATCTACCTAAATGTTAATAATTTGAAAACGGACTTAGTCATTAAATCAATTGAAACATTTGGTGAAAATCACTGTGAAATGTACTATTTGTTCTCTACTATATTCAACAATGCAGTAATCTTAACTTCTTGAACACAGAAGGTGATCATTAAGAAAATACCATACTGCCCTTGCTATGTTAACTTTATGAGATCCATTCCCTTGTTAAAAGGTCTTCCCCTTCAAGCCACACTCACACATTTCACTTTTCCACAATATTCTGCTCCAATTATCCTGCCCCCTCTCTTAGCACTTAACTATACCATATGTATTGGCCCAGTCTCTCCCAAAGAGACAATATGTTTCTTTTTTTTTTTTTAATATATTTTATTGATTTTTTATAGAGAGGAAGGGAGAGAGATAGAGCGTTAAGAACATCTATGAGAGAGAAACACCGATCAGCTGCCTCCTGCACACCTCCTACTGGGGATGTGCCTGCAACTAAGGTACATGCCCTTGACCGGAATCAAACCTGGGACCTTTCAGTTCCCAGGCCAACGCTCTATCCACTGAGCCAAACCAGTTAGGGCGAGACAATATGTTTGTTAAACAGAAGCCATACCATATACTTTAATTTTACTAGAGCAGGAGTTAATCCTAAATTCCCACTTAACATGGGTACTCTTTTTCTATTTGAAGACAAAGTCCTTCAACTAAGTTTTATTCAGTTATATTTCAACTATTTCAGAGACAGAAGTCTGTTATAAACAACAAATACCTCCTCCCAAGTATACTCTTCATTAGGTGACCTTTCTCCTTCCATTGTAAAGGTTTTCCCAGTGCCAGTTTGGCCATATCTGTCAAGATTAACAAAAATGTTAAATAAAAATCAAACATATACATCTAAACCTTTTCATCAATTTGAAAAGTAATGTTTCACTCACGCAAAAATAGTGCAATTGTAGCCCATAATAACTTCATCCAGAATTGGACAAACAATACTTCGATAAACATCTATTTGTTTAGTAGATGCGCCAAAAACCTATAAGGGAAAAAAATCAAGCTGAAGGTGGGCAAGGGGGTAGGGGGTACATCTGTAATAGTGTCAACAATAAAAATAAAGTTTTAAAAAAATCAAAGCATTTCTTCAATAAAAAAAATTCTTAATTACCCATTTAATAATTTTATTTTTAATATGTTAACCCATTCAGCTCACTAGAAACCAGTGACAACTTTAAGTCAACTGAAATGTCCTTGTACACGAGAACCTAGAGGAAATATGTATACTAGGATAACTTTACATTAGTGAATAATAGAGAAGGAGCAGCATCTTAAGAAGTACCATATCAAAAGTGTATGTTTTCCTTGAGCTCTTGTCAGCCAATCCTCCAGTTCGTACACTGACTTCTTTTCGTACATGATCACATTCTACCACAGAATGGGCGCTAGCTTTCCGTTCTGCCAAATTAAATGGTCTATAAAAAGAAACACATAATGTTATTCAAGAGCTTTTAGTTATGTTACTGATGAAATTTTCATTAATACCTTAGACAAGAACAATGTGACATTTTGACTGCACTACTGGTGATAGGGACTAAATGGGGGCTAAGTGATACTGCTACAACAAACAGAATTTTAAGGGTCTCAATTCCCAGAAACAAAATTAGCTTTTTAAATTTTCAAAGTTAACATCTGATTATAGTCTGGCCAGCATGGCTCCTTGCTTCAGCATCAACCTATGAACCAGGAGGTCAAGGTTTGATTCCTGGTCAGGGCACCTACTCAGGTTGCGGGCTTGATCCCCAGTGTGGAGCGTGCAGGAGGCAGCCAATCAATGGTTCACTGTCATCATTGATGTTTCTATCTCTCTCTCTCTCTCCCTTCCTCTCTGAAATCAATAAAAAAAATATTTTTAAAAATAATTATAACCGAGGTGAGGTTTAGAAAGGGTATGTAAAAGGCACTGTTAGAAATATAGAGCAAAGACTTAATGTGGTCCTGATGGGAAAGGGCAGGATGGAGGAGGCATGGAGGATGGCAGACTTCCTGAGGAAGTAATCTTCTAAGCTAATTCCTCCTTAGGCATTTCAGTACAGTGAGGACTCGGAGCCAGCCTGCTTAGGCAATGTAGCACTTCACGTCTGTTTGCTCCTTTGAAAAGTGGGCCTAGTAATACCGCCAACCATTATAGTACCAACCAACCAGCAATGTAGAGAAAGAAATTTAGTTTACTGTTTCCCCAGAGTCTGCTACTATGCTTAGCAACCAGTAAGCACTCAAATATCTGTTAAATTACATTGCTTAATAAATGTCACCATAAGAGGAGTGATGGGAAAGCTAAAAACAAACAAAAAACACCCATAGTCCAAATAGTAGCATCCATAAGATACTTATATATAGTACTTAACACACATCCGGGCCAAAGGGAGAGATGTAGTCTTGACCTGAGTTCATTTTTCCCAATGAGTATCACATATTATGGAAGGAAATGCCAAATAAGAAATTATCTTTCCCCTCATCACTAGACAAGCCAAGTTGCTTTATTTTAAGAAGGACACTGCAATGTACTCTGCATGCCCCATTCCCTAGCATATTTTTTGTTGTTGTTAATCCTCAACCAAGGATATTTTTCTGTTGATTTTTAGAGAGAGTGGAAGGGAGAGACAGAGAGAAACACATCAATTGGTTGCCTCCTGCACACACCCTAACCCAGGCAGGCATGGAGCCTGCAACTGAGGTAAGTGCCCTTGACCAGAATCGAACCTGGGACCCTTCAGTTTGTGGGCGGACACTCTATCCACCATTGAGGCTAACTGGCTAGGGCTCCCTAGCATATTTTTGAGTGATCAGAAGACCAAATGTGTGATCCTAGGAAATTTAACTTAGCAACTCCCAGATAACATCTGGTAATGCTGTCGTTTGCTAAATGTACTGAAACCCAAACAATGCACACGTAATCCATAGCATGCATTATTAGAAGTTTCACAAAACTAAGTCAGAACCAACTTATACTGAGAGGCCAAAGAGTATAAATATAAAGTAGGGTGAATTCTCATGTGCTTAAAGCTTTTCCAATTAGTCTAATATTGTTTTTTTTAAAATATGTTTTATTGAATTTTTACAGAGAGGAAGGGAGAGGGATAGAGTTAGAAACATCGATGAGAGAGAAACATCGATCAGCTGCCTCCTACAAACTCCCCACAGGGATGTGCCCGCAACCAAGGTACATGCCCTTGACTGGAATCAAATCCCGGACCCTTCAGTCCGCAGACCGATGCTCTATCCACTGAGCCAAACTGGTCAGGGCAAGTCTACTATTCTTAGCAACCTTAAACAAATCTCTTGCATGTGATTAAGTTACCAAATGAATACCATTCAGGCTGTCAGGACAGAGTAGTAAAAATTCACAGATCACACATTCCTAAAAGTTATCAAAACTCCCCAGAGGAGCTTTAGGGACTCATTGTATTATAAAAAAGAGTACTACCAAGCCACTGTTTTCCTATTCTGATCAGAAACTACTGATCATTAATGACATTAAAGTAAATGTTTCTGCTGATGACGGTGGCTCAGTAATTGAGAGTCAACCTATGAACCAGGAGGTCACAGTTCGATTCCCGGATCGGGACACATGCCAGGGTTTCGGACTCGATCCCCAGTGTGCAGGAGGCAGCCGATCAATGAATCTCTCTTATCATTGATGTTTCCATCTCTCTCTCCCTCTCTCTTCCTCTCTGAAATCAATAAAAACATGCTTTTTTTAAGTTAGATACCGGGTGTTCAACAATGGTGGCAGCAGCAACAGTACGCTGGCAGATTGATTTCTCTACTTAAAACCTCTAACATTGGGCCACACAGTCTTCCTGACTTCAGGTAAAAGATGTCCAGCAAAACAACAGCAAACACCACAATACAGCACAGGCAAGAACTGTGCAGCAGTTATGATTAGAAGCCTCCCGGGAAAGAATTAAGGTTTCAGCAGCACCATGGACCTCACGTCCTACTGCAAGGCGTATGGCAGGAGTGCCGCCTGGCTGACAACATATCAACTACAGAAAACCTTTTCAAGGATAAAACAAAAACGCTTGCACCACAATATAGTGGACTAGTGGAACAGTCTTCTCTCAAAGCAAACTGTAAGCAGCAACTCGAAGAGATTTACCTTCAGCTTATTTGTAACCACTGCTAAAAACTAAAATGCTCTTAACTTGGAATAATGAACTCTGAAGTCTCTATTTTCCAAGTTGTCCTTTCTCTCAAATATCCTTTATGGATTTAATACAGAATCACAATTTTGTTGTCCATTTGGTAACTGGTGTCATATTGGATTATGTTTAAGGAAAGATGGTCTTACAATGATATACTTTAAAATATATGAATACTTCAAATATGTTAAGACCTAAACTGCCTAAGCACTTTAGTTTAAAATGCCAAAAATAACTTAATCTTAAAATCTTTATATTATGTTTTTAATAGGGTTTCTGCCAACCTATAGAGAATACAAGGGGGAGATGGTGTTTTGGGTATGTGTGTGTCTTTGTATCAAAGCTATTTCCTTATTAAAATTTTCCTCCATACTATCGGTTCCTCAACTATAGAAGTTATACCTTTATCTTGAGCTATTTATAGGTAGAATAAAAACTTCTCTTCATAGAGTTATTGTATAAGTAAAGAACATCGTGAAGGTTGTAGTCAATATAATGTAATGAAGTAATGAAGTCATCTCTCCTCTCCTGAAATCCTGCTGGCTTCCTAGGGTACAATAAACAGTGTGAATTAAAAATTCAAAACTGGGAAAAAAAACATAGAGGAGAATATATGACCGATGATATGTGGCCTGAAAAGCCTAAAATATTTATTACCTGGGCCCTTCACAGAAAAGGTTTGACCACCCTGAGGGCCTCTTAAATTGGATGTTTTTTTTAAAATATGTTTTTATTGATTTCAGAAAGGAAGGGAGAGAGAGAGAAACATCAATGAAGAGAATCACTGACTGGCTGCTTCCTGCACGCCCCCTACTGGAATCCAGCCTGCAACCTGGGCATGTGCTCTTGACCGGAATCAAACCTGGAACCCCTCAGTTCACAGGCCGAAAGGTTCTAGTCACTGAGTCAAACCGGCTAGGACTTACATTGTTGTTTTACTAAAGGCAGAGGACATATTTGTACTAGAAAGACTACTTGAAACAAAACAAAAACAAAAAAGCCAGGCTAACCTGAAAAAACATCCTTTATACTATATAACCTAAGCACTTTTCATTAGTGACCAAGTAAAAGAAATTTGTGGGGCTATATACACATGAAGTTCAGGGTAATGTTTAACTCTTGGAGTAGAGGAAGAAGGTTGGGAATGGAGATGAATACGCTGGTGCTCCAGCCGTAATGACTTTTTGTTTCTAATTTGGGTGATGGATATACAGATGTCTATTAACAGTATTCTTTACAACTTTTTATAGGCTTGACATATTTTGTAATAAAAAAAAGAAAAGAAAACCACAAGGCAATGTAATATTGCCTGCCTTTATTAATGGACCAAAATAATCCAAAATTTTTCATTTTTAAAACAGGATGCTGATTTTTTTAAAAACCTTCAGAACATAAGCAACTATTAAGAGAAGCCCTAGAATGCAACTGGAAGTTCCGACATAAGGTTACCACTAAATTTCCTCTAGTTTAGAAATTTCCTCTAGCTATAGCGTTTGATATCTACAGTTAAGTCACCAAAACAGACTAAAGGATAAACTAGGAAAAGTTCATTGACACATTTTAAAAATAACATTTAATTTTAGAATACTTTTGGGTTTACAGAAAATTTGCTGAAGTTGTTAAAGTTTTTTTTTTTTAGATATATTTTATTGATTTTTTACAGAGAGGAAGGGAGAGGGATAGAAAGTTAGAAACATCGATGAGAGAGAAACATCAATCAGCTGCCTCCTGCACACACCCCCTCCACCCCTAGGGACATGCCACAACCAAGGTACATGCCCTTGATCAGACTAGAACCCAGGACCCTGCAGTCCGCAGGCCAACGCTCCATCCACTGAGTCAAACCAATCAGGGCAGAAGTTGTTAAAAGTTTTTAAAACAACAGCAAACCAAGAAATATGCAAAACTCAATATGGTAAACTGTGGAGAGCTTCTAAAAAGCTGAATAAATCAATCTCTAATTAACCAACAGTTTGTACAAGTATGTTTTTCCTTACCATCTAATCTTAAAACTGGGAAGTTATCTGGAAAGAAGTCAGGCGAGAGTTGAACACGCCATTCCACCACCCTAAGAAGGCTGTCTCCTTTGTTCTAGGGGAGACCAACTTGCAGCACAAGCCGATGGCTATCCTGACTTAAGTAGGTAGTCTCCTTGACCTTTTAAAAACATAAACTCACTCTGTAACTTAACTTTTAAAATTTAAATACAGTGATGTTTCCTTGTTAAGGAGGGATTAAGAAAATATTGCATCTAGAATAAACAAGTGACTGAGTGCGTTTTTTGAGGTGATGAAGAGGATGGCAATCCCAACCTAAGTACTAAAACATCTGCAAAATGGCGAGGCAGGAGTGGCATATAAAAGTCACACTTACATCTTTGCCGACTTCACTTTTAAAAAAAGAACGCACTTTGCGCTAAAAGCAGCGATCAAATTCTCCTTCTGAGTATATCGCTTAAACTATAAGTTCCGACACAAATATCTGGAGGGGACCAAAGTTTTGCAATCCCAAAATATGCCTTTTGGGATTTTGATTTTAGGCTGGTTATTAATGACACGGGGAGGGGAGAAACCCACCCCCTTACCTAAAAGAGTTCAGACGCGAAAACCTGCTTGGAGGGGAGCACTCGCCTGGGTACCATGCTACACAAGTAAATGCAGCAGACAGAAATCGAGCAAAGGCTGTTTGTTGATCTTCATTCTGTGTACCAGTTTCTGGGTGGTCCGGCAAGAATTTGCTTTTTCCTCTACCAGTAGATTGCCTCTTTCCCTTGGAAATCCCAGGCCCCCTACCCCCTCCTCCTCTGTCCCGAGTGGCATTTTAAGCCGTAAATGCCCACTGCATCTTGGAGTCTCATACTCTTGCAGTGGTTCTCAACCTTCCTAATGCGGAGACCCTTTAATACAGTTCCTCTTGTGGTGACCCAACCATAAAATTCTTTTCGTTGCTACTTCATAACTGTAATGTGGCTACTGTTAGGAATCGTAATGTAAATATCTGATATGCAGGATGGTCGTAGGCGACCCCTGTGAAAGGGTCGTTCGACCGCCAAAGGGGTCGCGACTCACAGGTTGAGAACCGCTGCAAGGCACCCCTGCATGTACTTCCATAATAAACTTTGAACATTCTCCTCCTGCTAACCCGTCTCACGCTAATTAATTAGCCTAGCTAGGAGGATCCAGAAGGTGCAAGGGAAATTCCTGTGCACCCCTACATATTCTTCCTCACAGCGGCAAGTGTCATTTTATTCAACAGAATGCGGTGGACTGTGAAGCAGAAAGGTTAGGTCCATCAGAAATTAAAAAAATAAAAATAAATCCCTCTCTCCTTCGACCGCACAGGCGGGAGCCCAACAGCAAAGCCCGGCGTCCCGATTCCCACCAGGCTCGCCCTACCTGCATCGCACCACCACCTGGATGTTCTTCCCCTTCTCCTCCTTCTTCTTCGTGGAGGAATTTGGCTGCGTCGCCATGACGGGACCCTCCGAGCAAACAAGGCCTGGTCCTGGCGCGGGCTGGGACGCCCACCTCCCCAGCCGGGCGCTGGCTTGGCGGGGGCGGGGGGCCGACGGAAGCAGTTTGGCGTCCCCGCTCTCCGCGTCGGGCTCTGACTGGCCCCGAGGTAGTCCCGCACCAGCCGGGGCGGTCAAATCAGCGACCTCGCCTCCGCCGGACGCCCAGGAAACCGAGCAACGACTAGGCGCCTCAATTTGAAAAGAGAGCCCAGCCGCCCGGCCAATGGCAGAGCGGGCGCGCAAGGCACCATGGGACGCGACATCGTCACCAGAGCCCCGCCCTCGGGGCGTGGCCCACGGGAAAGTGAAAAAGCTGGTAAGTCCTTGCAGGGCTGGAACTCGTAGTCCAATGAGAGAGGCTCACGGGAGTAAACAAGATACTTCAACGCGACCTTGTTCAAATCACGTAACATCTCTAAACCAAAATTTCTTCATCTGCAAAATAAAAATAATAGCAACCGTTTCAGAGAGCTGTGTGAGGATTAATGAGCTAACACGGGTAACATAGCATAGATTAGAATATGTAGTAAGTGTTCAGGAAGACTGGCCGTGATTGTAATTATTATGAAAGAATTGACCCGGCAGCCGTGGCTCAGTGCAAGGGGGCAGCTGATCAATGATTCCCATTATTGATGTTTCTATCTCTCCCTCTTCCTCTGAAAAAAAAAAAATTCTTACAAAGAATTGCAAGAGTGCGCTACAGAAGCACAGAAGAGAGGCAGCGTCCAGTATAGTCTTGAAGAATAATTAGGAAGAATAATCAAGAGATAAGGCTACCACGGGAGCCAACTCCTGATGAAAGTCATTTTTTAATGTCATTTTTAGGACTCTGGATTTATCCGTTAACTGATGTGAAGTCATTGCCATTGCTAAAGGATTATAAGCACGAAAGGATGATCGGATTTGCGCTTTCTGACATTGATTTCGGAGGGACTGATGCACACTCAGGGCGAGCTTTCCTCCGAAAGTCTGGAGCAGCATCGGTGGGCGTCTCAAGGAGGTTGCGCAAACGTCGGCTGTAGTCAGCCTACAAATCCCAGCAGGCAGCGCTCGGGGTCGGCCCACGCGACCTCTGGCTTTCCGCATGCGTGGTAGGGGCGTCTTGGCACACGCTTGTTGTGATTCAGCCCCTTTAGGTGTGAGTCCCAGTCAAGGAAATATCGAATTATGGGCCTTCGCCATAGCCGGCCCTGGAAGCTGCGCTTCTTGGCTACCCTCAGCACACAAGAACCTAGATATTATTTTAGTTTCTTAAGTTAACGGCCAGATGGAGTGGAAAGTTCTCAGGCCTGGTATTCCCCCCAAGATTCATCTACATCTAAAGCCTCGATCGCGGGTCAATGGAGATTCTGCATAGTCAGTTGTCTACTGATATCGCCACGTAGAAAGACATCTCAAAAATGGAACTATCCAGCCGCGGCCGGTTTGGCTCCGTGGATAGAGCGTTGGCATGGGGACTGAAAGGTCCCAGTTCCATTGGAGTTAGGGTACATGCTAGGGTTGTGGGCTCGATCCCCAGCAGGGGGCGTGCAGGAGGCAGCCTATCAATGATTCTCATCGATGTTTCTGTCTCTATCTCCCACTCCATTCCTCTCTGAAATTAAGGTATATATTTTTTTAAAATGGAACTATCCAGCCCTGACCGGTTTGGCTGGATGAATAGAGCGTCAGCCTGCGGACTGAAGGGTCCCAGGTTCATTCCAGTCAAGGGCATGTACCTTGGTTGCAGGCACATGGGGGGGGGGGGGTGCAGGAGGCAGCTGATTGATGTTTCTCTCTTATCTATGTTTCTAACTTTCTATCCCTCTCCCTTCCTCTAAAGAAAAAAAAAGGAACTATCCAAAGCAGATTTCTTTATCCTCCTTATCTCCACCCTCATCTTTCTTATCTAGAGAAATGGCGCTAACCAAATCTTTGTCCTCTATGTCCAGTGCAGTTCTGTTGGTTTAATTACATCTGCCCATCACTCTAGTTCAAATCTCTTATATCTTTCCCGAACAACTAACTATTCTTAACTACCTCCTTAATAGGTCTCCCTATTTGTGCTCTTTTCTCCACACCGCATTCACTCAGCAAAGGGAAGGATCTTTTTCTTTTTAATATATTTTTTTATTCATTTCAGAGAGGAAGGGAGAGGAAGAGAGAGCAGAAACATAAACGATAAAGAATCATAGATCGGCTGCCACCTGCACACCCCCTACTGGGGATGAAGCCCGCAACCTGGGCATGTGCCCTTGATCGGAATTGAACCCAGGACCCTTCAGTCCGCAGGCTGATTCTCTATCCACGGAGCCAAACCAGCCAGGGCTTATTTTTTCTTGTATGTCCCCTGATGGGGATAGAACATGCAACCTTAGCCTATCACGATTATGCTCTAACCAACTGAGCTACTCTGCTGGGCCTGCTATATTATTTTTGTAATAATTGAAATTATTATTAAATTTGTCGTTTTACATCCTGAATTTTTATTTAACATAATTTAAGCATTTTTCTTCATGAACAGTTTGGTTTGTATTATCTTTTAAGGCTCTTGAACAGTATCTATGCAATTCTTCAGTGGATAGTTGAGGAGTACTCAACTTTAGCTATTTATTTTCAAAGTTGCCAGAATCATGTTGGGTTCTGTTTCTGTCTGTGCATATGGATGCCAAACATCCATACAGTAAGTATGTCTGCATGTGCTTATAAACTGAGGAAAAATAGAGTTCATGAACTATTCATAAACTTGTAAAAAAGCCCCACCCAAATGCTTCTGTATAGTTTTCTCAAATCCAAATCTTGGTTATTGTTTTTACTGTGTTAATAGTAGAATCTCTGTAGCAAATATTAGTTGGGAGAGAAAGGCAAAGAAGTTGTTCTCTAGCCTTTTGTCAGACCCTGAAACATGCTAGAATCTCTCCTATCCTGGGCCTTTGTGATGGATGCTCTAACTCGCTCATTCTTACCTTTCAAGCCACAATTCAAATGTCACTTCCTCAGAGAGACTTTCCCCAGCCACCCTAGCTGAAGTAGCTCTCCAAAGCCTCTCACAAAACCCCACTTATTTATTTCTCTACATAGCAAAAGGAGATCTGAAATTTTACTCCCCATGTTTTTCTTTCTTTGCCACGCTTCAGGACTTTTCCTAGAGACCAAAGGTGTCCAGGAGAATTGGGGTTCTTTTTAAATATATATCATAAATATATATATGAATATATAAATATATATATATGATTGATTTCAGAGAAGAAGGAAGTGGGAGAGATAGAAACATCAATAATGAAAGAGAAGCATTGATTGGCTGCCTCCTGTGCACCCCACACTGGAGACTGAGGCTGCAACTTGGGCATATTCCCTGACCAGGAATTGAACTGTGATCTCCTAGGTCGATGCTCAACCACTGAGCTATGCTGGCCGGGCAAAAATTGGGGTTCTTATAGCAGGAATGCAAAGAGAAAAAAATATTCAACATCTGTGCCTTTCAAACCAAAACCTTAAGGGAAGGCTCTGAGAAGCCCAAAGCAAGATATCAACAGAAGGAGAAACAGATGACTGGTCCTCCACAATTTTAAAAAAAATGTTTTTATT
This sequence comes from Murina feae, assembly GCA_004026665.1. Lineage (NCBI taxonomy): Eukaryota > Metazoa > Chordata > Mammalia > Chiroptera > Vespertilionidae > Murina > Murina feae. The sequence goes on from PVJC01016128.1 coordinate 13,929, forward strand.
GATTTTTAAAATTAATTAATTAATTAATTAATTATTTTAGAGAGAGAGAAGAAGGGAGAGAGAGATAAAAACATCAATGATGAGAGGGAATCATTGGTTGGCTGACTCCTGCACGCCCCCAACTGGGAATTTAGCCCAAAGCCATGTGCCCTTGGCTGGAATTGAACCTGAGACCCTTCAGTCTACAGGCCGATGCTCTACCCACTGAGCCAAACCAGCTACAGTGCCCTCCACAGTTTTTGAACTCTAGTTAAGAAACTCCTGGCTGGGGCATTGGATGAAGAGATAGTGAGGTAGGAGGAAGAAGCTGATGGAAATCAGAGGCCGTTTGGAAAAAAAAAGATTGAGGGAGAGGAATTCCAGGAGAGGAACTGGTAGGGAGTTAGCCCAGGAGAAGGGCCAAAGAAACTGGCTCTCCATTAATAACTGCCTAAGTAGCCTGGCCAGCATGGCTCAGTGGTTGGGCATCAACCTATGAACCAGGAGGTCTAACCTCTGATTCCTGATCAGGGCACATTCCAGGTTGGGGGCTTGATCCTCAAAGTGGGGCATGCAGGAGGCAGTCGATTAATAATTCTCTCTTATCATTGATATTTCTACCTTTCTCGCTGAAATCAATAAAAAATATATTTTTAAAAAATTGCCCATGTAGTTCAAATATTCAACCCTATACTCTTTCTACCTAAATTGTCCAATGCATATACTCCTGTTGTCAACAGCCCCGGACATACATAAGCCCCCTTAATACAAACTTTGCCACCTCCCCCTACCCAGAGGAGCAGCAGTAATGATGGAGGGAAAGTCCCTTGGATGAACCTGGGCAGCAAGAAAGCCCACTCTGCTTAACCTAATATTATTTTAGTACAATACAAAGTCGGTTGCTCTTTTCTCTGATGTAGCCTAACATCTACTAGTAAACAGGCTGTATAAGGCCTGCGAAATCATTTGGTCTGGCCAAGGCATTAGGATGAGTTAATTAAATATTTGACCAAATATAGGCTAATTTTTAAGTTGATAATTTTGTGTGGCCCTCGAATGATTCAAATGGCCCTTGGCAGAAAAAAGTTTCCCCACTCCTGACTAAAGCAAGGCCTGGGCCCGTATTTGTTAAGTGGACAAATCAAGAATAGTCTTCAGGGTGAAAAATATTATCAATTTTTACATCAATATTTCAAGTACTGTTCATAAAGTACCTCAAACTGACTTTTAAGGACTACCAAGTATGAATCACTTAGGAGAGCTTTAAATAATTTATAATTAATAAATCACTTATCTATAAACATTCTTAAAAATTCATGTTGCTTTTAGGTATTTCATTACCGTAGTGCTGTACTTAAACATTATGAAACTTTTTATCATGGAAATTTTCAAACATATGCTAAAGCAAAGAGACTAGATTTACCCAGCTTCAATAATTACCAGTTCATGGCCAATACTGTTTTACCTATTCTTCCCCTTTTTCCCTGATCATCCCCTGAATTATTCTAAACCAAATCCTAGGCATCATATTATTTTAGCATATATCTCAAAGGACTCTAAAAAAGAAAGCCACAGCCATGAACATACCCCCAAAATTAACATAAAATATCATAAATACCTAGTCAGTGCTTTTACTTTTCTGTTTGTCTCATGTTTCTTTTCCACAATGGGTTTGTTCAAATCAGGATTCAAACAAGAGCCAAACATTTCACTTGGCTAATATGTATCTTTTGTTGTTTTGTATTCTAGTTCTGTTCGCTAAACAGGTAGAAATGGAATCGCTGGGTCATAGTGTATGCTTATGTGTAGATTTAATAGATACTATCAGTTTAACATGACCTATTTAACATGACCTGCTCTCAGGCTATGATAATATTATCTAAGTTACCATAGTTTAATAATAATAATATTTGGTAGTGTAAGTGTTCTAGATTTTTTCTTCCAGATTGGCTTGGGTCTTCCTGAGCTTTTTCATATAAAATTTTATAAATATCTTGTCATAGTTTGTCAATTCTAAGTCCCCTTTAATCTGTAGGCTTCTCCTTTCTTTCTTTTTTAAAAAATATATTTAGGAATATGCTTTTTTTATTTTTTAGAGAGAGAGAAAAAGGGAGAAGGGAGTGAGAGAAACATCGATGAGACATTGATTGACTGCCTCCTGCAACCCTGTACTGGGGATTGAGCCTGCAACTCAGGCATGTGCCCTGACTGGGAATGAAACCAGTGACCTCTTAGTGCATGGAACAGCACTCAACCAACTGACCCACACCAGCCTGGCACTACTTTCTTTTTTATTTTGCAATTTATTTGTTAAAGAAATAGGGTCATTTGTCCTATCGTTTTTCAAACATTCTAATTTTGCGGCTTGTATCCTTAAAATGTGATTTAATTATTGTCCCCTGTATTTTCTATAAATGGTAGTTACATTTTCAGGTGTAATCAGATTTAGCAAACATATATTTGACAAGTATTAATTTAACTAAGCTCTGTGCTTGCTGCCAGGTGATATACAAAAATGACTAACGCCCAGACCAGTGTGGTTTGGTTGAGCGTTGTCCCATGCACCAGAAGTTTGATTGGAGAGGTCTCCAGTCTGATTCCTGATCCTGGCACAGGCCAGGGTTTCAGGCTTGATCCCTAGCAGGAGGTGTGCAAGAAACAGCTGGATCGATGTTTCTCTCTCCCTCTCGCTTCCTCTCTCTCTAAAAGTAATTAAAACAAACAAACATATTTAAGCCCTACCCAGTTTGGCCCAGTGGATAGAGTGTCGGGCCAGCAGACCAAAGGGTCCCGGGTTCAATTCAATTCTGGTTAAGGGCACATACCTTAGTTGCAGGCTCTTCCCTGGCCTGAGCCCTGGTCAGGGACGTGCAGGAGGCAACCAATTGAAGTTTCTGTCTTTCTCTCTCTCTTCCAATGTCTCTAAAAAATCAATGGAAAAATATCCCAGGTTGAAGATTAACAAAAACAAATAAAAATCATATTTTAAAAAATGACTAAGACATCATACCTAATCTACTGCTTCTTACAAATACAAAAAGTTAAAATCCAAGTAAGTGCCTTTTAGGTGGCAAACTACTCTGGTAGCTCTGATCAGAGAGTGGTTATTTACATTGGGGTATGTGAGAAATGGAAATAAGGATAGGTTTTGTAAAGGCCATTTCTTTTCTTTTCTTTTCTTTTTTAATGCCCTTGACCGGAATCAAACCCAGGACCCTTCAGTCTGCAGGTCTGCAGGCCGACGCTGTATCCACTGAGCCAAACCAACTAGGGTAAGGCCATTTATTTAATTTAATTTTTACCGATTCCAGAGAGAGGAAAGGAGTGGGAGAGAGAGATAGAAACATCAATGATGAGAGAGAATCATGGATTGGATACCTCCAACAGAGCCCACAACCTGGGCATATACCTGACTGGGAATCAAACCATGACCTCTGCGGCCTCCTGGTTTATAGGTCGAGGCTCACTCCCTGAGCCACACTAGTGGGGCAAAGCAATACCATTTCAATAGGTCTTAAAAATTGGTAGAGCACTGACAAGTTAGGATTGTTATAATAATCAATTAGCTGTGATAGCTGCATAAATTGGAGTGAGTAGAGGGTGGGGGTAGAGGCTGAAAAAGTGGGGCAGTTAGTGGGTTGAGTGGTAGCCCAACGAAAGATATGTTCACATCCTAAACCCAGGAACTTGTGTTACATTGTTTGGAAAACAGGTCTTTGCAGATGTAATTGAGTTTAGGATGAGGTAAGATCATTCTAGATTACCTGGATGTGCCTTAAATCCAATGACAAATGTCCTTGTAAAAGACGAAAGAAAAAAAGTCATGCAGAAGAGAAGGCAACATCAAGATGGAGGCAGAGATTGATGTGGACACAAGTCAAGGAAGCTGGCATCTACCAGAAGCTGAAAAGTCCTGTAGGGATTGCGGCCCTGACATCTTGCTTTGGGGCGGTCTGGCCTCCAGACTGTGAGACAATAAATTTCCGTTGTTTTAAGCCACAATGTTTGTGGTAAGTTGTTAGGGCAGCACCAAGAAACTAACAGAGGTGGGTTGAGGCTACAATGTAATGTGGTGCAATTCTACCTTGCATTTCACTAGCAGCCCTCATCTCCAGTACCTCAGTTTTCATCCACCCAAGGTTTGCCTTTCGCTGAAACCCTATTGTAAAAAAGATCACCTCTACCTCTCTGATGAGCCATCCACTTAAGGAACCCTTCTCCTAATTCCCATTTGTAGCAATAATAGGATGCACATCAGAAACCTAAACCACATAAGCAAGGGAGTCACCATCCCTAATGACACTCGTCCCTAAAGACCCCATAAAATAATGCACTACAAAGTCAGATTCATAACATTTTAAAAAATATGCTTTTATTGATTTTTATAGAGGAAGGGATGGGGAAAGAGACAGAAACATCACGGATCAGCTGCCTTCAGCCTACTGGGGATAGAGCCCGAAACCCAGGCATATGCCCTGACCGGTAATCGAACCAGTGACCTCTTGGTTCATGGGTGGAGGCTCAACCACTGAGCCACACCGACTGGGCCATAACAATTATTAATTAGGTTGCTCTTGGATGCAAAATACCATAAAGGCATCAGGGCAAAAACCTTCGTCTTCCAAATAATGACTGAAGTACACGGACCATACTTGCAGTACTACCTGTTATATGCGGGGTATTGCTTTTTAAATGGGAGTTGTTTCGCCAGGGCCTGTCCCATACCCACCTTGCTCCTGGAAGGGCACCTAACTTCCCCAGGGTCGATACTTCGCTCTGGGTCCCGGCCTCCCACTGGTGGACCCCAATAGTCTAACTCCCCGCAACCCCCCGTCAAGAATTTCCATCCACCCCGCGGTGCACATCCCTACCGCGCTCTAG
>PVJC01016128.1:18888-34245 GCA_004026665.1 Murina feae
CCCCGCCACCACCCCCCTCACAAACACACAGCCACCCCCCCATCCCCCACCACACACAGCCAGACACACATCGCTGCCCTCACACGTGCTGTGTGGCTCAGCCGGGACCCTCCCCACTTGGGAAAGCCTGGCGGCTGGGCTCCCGCAGCTCCACGGCCGGACTCCACCCGCCCCCGAGCTCAGACCTGGGACGCCCGCCGCCCCGCCCAGTCGGGCGCCAGGCAAAACCCGGAGCGGCGGCCACTCGGGGGCTCCCGGGAGGCGGCGCGGCGCGGCGCCGCGCGCGGACTGAGCATGCGCAGTGGGACAGGCCGGCGCTCGGCGCTGGAAGGAAGCGGTCGTTCGCGGTGATCCCCGCGGCTGCGCCGGGGTATGCGGTACCTGCTAGCGTGGTTGCTGCACCCCGCTTCGCCCAGCTCCTTCCGCGCGGCCCTCGGCGCCCGCCTGTCGCCCCCCGAGCGCCTCTGTGGGTAAGTGGGGCACCGCGCTCGGGCCCTCGGGGCCCGCGGGTCACAGTGGTTCGGAGCTCGGGTTGCAAAGTGGTGATTCAGCACTTGGAGCCGCCGCCGCCCCTCACGCCGCCAGTCCCGCCGGCCTGGGCCCCAGACGGCTGCGTCGAGGCCGCTCCAGGGCCCAGAAGAGCAGCTCGCCCGGCGGGAGCGAGGGTCCTTGCTGGGAGAGGACGGCGTCCCTCGAGCCGGCGAGGGCGGATGGGGCCGTGACCCGGGACACGCGGCGAGGGTCCTCAGTGCGGGGGCGCGGGGCGCGGGCGCGGGCGCGGACGGAGTCACCCGGGCCCGCTGTCCGGGGAGTCTGCCTGCGAGGGGCCGGGAACCGAGCCGACTGCCCCTGGCCTCGGGGTCCAGGGAGACCGCTTTCCTCCCAGCCCCGCCTTCTCCTACGGGGACTTAGTTTTCACTGCTCCGTGGGAATGACTGCGTTGGAAACCTTAAAAGTTTGCGTGCCTCCGCGTTAGCGGGTAGACGGGGGCTGTGTGCTTCCCGGGGAATTTGGGAAAGGATGCCTCGGGATCCGTCCCAGCAGCTCCCTTGCTTTGCCCCTGAGCCAACCGAAACCCAGGAAAATTGTGTGCTTTCCCCACAATTGCAGAGATTGTGGCAAAAAAAAAAAAAAAAAAAAAAAAAAAAACCCAAAAAAACAAACAAACCCAAAAAACAGGATCGGGACGCAGGTGGTTGGCTGCACTTCGTTGCTCTGTGTATACTAGATACTGTCGGCCCTGCGGCGAGCGCTGGGTCCCCGCTGCGGTGAGCTGAGAGGGACTGGGAAAGGTGGGCAGTATCGTCTTGCCCGAAATCATTTGAACCTCCATCATCTGAACCCTTCCTCTAGTTTTAACATCTAGGGCCTATCAAGTGCGGGCCACTGTGAGGGACCCTGTGTGTAGGTCCTACTAGGCGATCCACCTCCAAGGAACTTTGTCTTGGTTGGAGCGGATTGCACGACGACGAGAGACTTGCCAGCTGAAAAGGATGTGTGAAGAGAGGGAGAAGTCGTGCAGTGTGGGCCGTGTGTGCCTTTTAGGAGCACAGTTTGGGGCAGAGAGAGAGGAGGGGGTCTGCGCTGACCTTTGAGGGGAAGGCAGAGAGGGCGGAGGATAGGCAGGGGTGGTTGTCATCCAGCCCAGGTGTGCAGAATAGTCCGTTTCATGGGGGGACGGTGAGCCGATTAGTCTAGTTGCAGCCTTAGAGAATTTCCGTAGTGGGGAATTAGGAGGAAACAAGTCCTGGATTATAAAAATTAGGATAACGCTAGCCTGGGCTTTGAATTTCAGCTGGGCTTTCTTCCAGTGAATAAGGAGGTAGGGAGCCATTAAGTGTTTTTGAGGTGGGGAGTGATGTAATGAAACTGGTGGTTTAGGAAATTGGTTTGGTGGCTGTGTGCAGGATGTGAGGGAGTGCAGAGATCTCGGGCAGAGAAACCGGTTGGGACTTGGTCTTGACTGCCTGAACTAGGATGGCAGTAATGGCACTAAGAAGGCCCCGTGCAAATAAAAAGGCCCCGTGGAACTTGTTTTTCCTCCTCTGTTTCCCTGCGGTATATCCGCTACAACGTGCTAAAAGATCCCCGAGTTCAGGGAATTGGGGGTAATGAGCATAGGCAAGGTGCATCCTTGGGCCTCCTTCAAGTCAGAACCATTTTTGTGCTTAATTTGTTGCTCGTAGGCCGTGTTGAGCTTCATATTGTTTCCAGTGTGCAGAATTTGTAATTTCAAAGAAAGCATTGATTTTGTTTTATACAACTGAAAGGTTTGTATGGCGTATAGAATTCGATTTTTCTCTGTGGTTTTCTCCCACAGCTCTTCGCTTTCATTAGTGAAGTCCAGAGCATGGGTTGAGCAGCCAAGAGCTTCACGATACAGTTGTTTTCAAAGAGGGAGATTCAGGAGATTCAAAGCATGATGGATGAGATGAACCATCTAGAAGGCTCCATGCTAAAAATTAGTGGCTGAGGCTATTAAGAAAAATACAGGTCCAAGCAAAATGATCTGGGTGTAGTTTTAAGAGGGGAAGTACTAACATCTGAAGCTACCACATATTCATATCGTAAGGAAGGTACTAATCAACCCTCCATGGTCGAAAGAATGTACTAACAGAGATGGTTTCACAGATGTTTATTGGAAGAGCTGGGATTTCACTCCTGTCTGTTTGGTCCCAGATCCTGAGCTCTGATCCAGCATTCATTCATTTCCTGTTACTGCTTGGGAAAGAGATGATTTTTTAAAAAAGCATAGTAGTCTTTTTAAAATATTTTTACTGATTTCAGAGAGGAAAGGAGAGGGAGAGAGATAGAAATATCAACAATGAGAGAATCATTGATAGGCAGCTTCCTGCACGCCCCCTACTGAAGGATCGAGCGAGCAACCCAGGCATATGCCCTTGATGGGACCCTTCAGTCCACAGGCTGACACTCTATCCACCGAGCCAAGCCGGTTATGGTGAAAGAGATGATCCTAAAAGTGTTTGTATAAAGTCAGTTCATTTTGAAAAGCAGCCTGTTGTCTTCTGTTCAATCAAATTGGATATATTTGGGCTATGTGAAACGATCTGAATTATTGGGGAACCTGGAGGTAACAGCTCAGTCCTTGGCAACCACTTACAACACTTGGGCATCAGCCATCTCATTTTGCAGGCAGCTCTCCTTTACATCTCTCTATTCTCCAGGCTTAGGAAACAGTGGTGTGCCAGGTGGGACTTAACTAGCTATTAAGATTCAGGCTTTTAAAATACTTTAAAAAAGTGATAAATTTTGTCCTCTAAGAGCTTTCAGTTTAATAGTGAGTAGTTCCACTCCTTTATCTCTGACTTTTTACTAACCGTTTCCACTTTTGTGTTCAATTTATTTTGAAAAGCAACAGCACTTACATCACACTACTCTTCGTTGAAAAGTAGGGCTTACAAAATCTTGTAGAGTTGAAAGCTATAAAAACTTTTATTCTTTCCCTTCTCAACTATATAGTTTTTCTTTGCCTACTGAAAATATGGAATTGTTAAAAAAAAAAAAAAAAAAGGGAGGGGGGTGGGGGAACTCATAAGCTACTCCCTGAGGGGAAGATATCACACTCTGGCTGATGTCTTTATTGAATGAATGGTCCTCCTTCAAAACCAGCTTTCTATTGATTTCCCTAATTTTGCATATGTTGATATTATCATTTTTGTAGTTTTAGCTTGAAAATTTGTGTAATTTTTGAATCTCTCTTTTTCCCTCCGCCTATTTTCAAGACCAGACTCTCTTCAGTCTTTCATCCTAGTTTCTCGGGGTAAACTTGGATCTTCCATCACCATCAGTGTTCAGATCACCATCATTTTCTCTGACATCTCACATCTACAAGTTTAATAACTGACTTTTCCAGCCTTCTGTCTTCCTACTATTTAATCCTAGTAATCAGGTTAATCCGACTGATGTACCACTGTCCCTATGCCATTGTCTTACTTAGAAACAATCAGCGGTTCTGCACTGTTTCTAGATCAAGTCCAAACTCCTTGACCCCGTGTTTAAGTATCTCAGCAGCTAGCCCTAGCCTAACTTTTCAACCTAACTTTCTTCTTCTCCAGTAGACTCACTAATTTATTGTCTCTTATACATGACCTGTTTATTCCCAATTCTAGAATGCTCTTACCGCTTTTCTTTATATGATTAAATCTGTCCTTTATAGACCTTATACAACCCAGAGTTACCTTTCCTTTTTTCTGAACTTAATAATTTAAAGATATTGAAATTTCTATTTGAAATTTAACCATATACTGCCATGTTGTATATATATGTGTGTGTGTATATATATATATATATATATATATATACACACACACACATATATATGTATACATATAATTTAATATTATACATGCCAGAGTATATAGAACAAAGGAGAATAACAAAATGAGCACCCTTGTTCCCACAATCTAGTTAGGAAATAGAATATTTCCAGTAACTTTGAAACCTTCTGTACTCGCCTCCCAATTGCAGCCTTCTCTGGAGAGGTGATATTATTTTGCATTTGGATAAGTCCCTTGATTTTCTTTATAGCTTTATCAATTTGAATATATTCTTAAATAGTATATTGCTTAGTTTTGTCTGCTTTTAACATAATTTTTTTCTTTAAGTTACTTTTTTCATTTAACATTGTTTTTGAGATTTGTTCACATAGATGTATCCATTTACTGCTGATTGACAGTCTTACTTGAATATGCCACTAATTATTTTTCTATTCTGTTTTTGCTAGAGATTTGGGTGGTTTCATTTTTTTTCTTCCTATCACAAATAATCCATGTCGTTGGTGTGCCCCAGTGCCCAATCTGTCTTCTCTGCCAGGCCTCACTCATTTAGGGTTCTCATCCGGTCACATTGTTTTAAATACTATGCTTTGTTAAATATGTAGCCATGAGCCATATATGCTTTTTAAAATGCAAATTAACTACAATTAACAATTCAGTTTCTCTGTCACCCTAGCCACATTTCCAGTCTCATGTGGCTGGTGGTTACCATATGGGGCAGTGCACATATAGAACATGTCCATCATCATAGAAGTTTTATGAAACCGGCCTGATCTATGTTATGACAATTCCCAAATGTGTATCTCTAACCAGAACCTCTTCCCTGAATTTCAGTCTTGGGTAATAAACTTCCTACTCAACATTTTCCCTTTGATGTCCAGTATAAATCTTGAACTCATCATGTCCAAAACCTTTATCCAGATCTTCTCCCTCAAAATCTGCTCCTCCCAGTCTTCTTCCCATCCCAGATAATAACATCTGTTCTTTTTATTATTTAGGCTAATAACTTGGAGTTATCCTTAACTCCTTTCTCATATCCCTCATTTCGTCAGCATATACATCCAGATCCAGACCACTTCTCCCTGTCACCACCCTGATTCTAATCTTTTGCTATATGTAATGGCCTCTCAGTTTTTTTGCTTCTGCACTTGCCTCTCTACATGTAGCCTGTTCTTGTCACCACTGGCAGCATGATCTTTTTGAAACCTATGATCCTTTGAGGTTATAGATCCTTGCTAGGGAATACTTAAAACCTTGCAGTTGATCCCCATTTTGCTCAGATTTATTTTTATTTTATTTTATTAATTTATTTTTTAAAATATATTTTTATTGATTTCGAAGAGGAAGGGAGGGGAAGAGAGGGATAGAAACATCAATGATGAGAATCATTGATCGGCTGCCTCTTGCACCCCTCCACTGGGGATAGAACCTAAACCTGGGCATGTGCCCTTGACAAGAATTGAACCCCAGACCCTTCAGTCCACGGGCTGATGCTGTATCCACTGAGCAAAACCGGCTAGGGCTATTTTTTATTTTATTTTCTAAAAATTTTTATTGATTGATTTGAGAAAGGGAGAGAGAACAGTATCAATTTGTTGTTTCACTTCATTTTGCTCAGATTTAAAGACAGAGTCCTTATAATGGCCAAGAAGGTTCTAATGAGATCTGGTTTCTCACCACCTCTCCAATCTTGTTTCCACAATAGTCACTCTAAACCCCACTAGTCTTATTGACTGACTCACTCTTGCTCAGATTATTTGCACTGTTTTTCCTCAGCTCAAAATGGTTTTCTATCAGAAAGTGGAATCAGTCTTTGGCCTTTTGTGATTCACTTATTTCACTTGGCATAATGTCCTCAATTTTCATCCCTGTTGTGGCATGTGTCAAAATTTTGTTCATTTTAAAGGCTGTATAATATTTCACAATGTTTATATAATAACATTTTGTTTTCCATTCACCCATTACTGGACACTTACTTGGCTTGCTTCCACTTTTGTTATGAATAATGATGTTCTTGTGTTTGTGTGTGTGTGTGTGTGTGTGTGTATTTTTTTTTGGTAATTGATTTTGGGGGGAGGAGAAGGAGAGAAGAGAGAGAGTGAGAAGGAGAGAAAAACATAGATGTAAGAGAGACAGGGATTGGTCGTATCCTGTTATGACCAGGAATTGAACATGTAACCTAGGTATGTGCCCCACCAGGAATCAAACCTGTGACCTCAAGTTCACAGACAATGCTCCAATCAACTGAGAGCCACACCAGCCAGCGTGGTGTGTTGTTTCTGACACTAACCAGTGAAGACTGTACTAATTGTTCATTGGCTGTGTAAGCATCAGTTGTTCTTGTACCTCTCACCATTAAACCTAGTTTTTGGCAGCTGAGGCAGCAGGAGGTGAATTCACTCTTTTACCTAATAGTCTTGAATATTTGCACATGGCTTTGATTGGTTACAGTGTTGTGGAACAGTCCATTCTAATACAGCTCCTTCAGGGGCTGGATGAGGTGTTCCATTACTGTCCTTTGGCTTGCATTGGTATAGGGATTCTGGAGCCACAATGTCTGGATTCTGCCATTTACTTCTGTGTATCCAGGTACTCATTACTTTCCTCTTGAAGCCTGTTTCCAGTCAGCAAAATAGGGACAATAATAGTGTCTACCTCACAGGTTTATAGTGAATTTTAAATGAAGAAATGCATGTAAGTTAAGTGTTTAATAAATGTGGACTAAAACAATAACAGTGCTATCATTGCTATGGAGAGGAGAAGAAGGTGTTATGTATTTATTTCTGAACACAAGAACACAGATACAATTTCAAAGTTGTAGGCAGCCTGCTAGATAAGTCTGTATCTAAATAAAGAGACAGAATGGCATCTATGCTTTAAAAAAAAGTAAGAATTTAGGCTGTTACTTTCTAAACAATCTGACATGCTATGTGTAGAAAGAAATGAAATGAAGCCTTAAATTGACAGCACATTGAACCAGATCACATAAGGTCAGCATGTGAGTGAGCTTGTAGGTTCTGTCTGCTTAAAGCTTTCACCTCATATCACGAATTGTTTAAAAAATTCTTTTTAAATTATCCCAGTTGTAAGCCAACAAACTAGTTTCTTAAGGGAACCAAGTTGTCAAAACAACAGTGAATTAAAATGGAGTCCATATTTTTCTTTATTAATTAGTTCTGCTATTTTCTCATATAGCTGAATCAAGTTAATAACAGCAAAATAATCCTATGTAATAAAGAGGGAATATGCAAATTGACTGTCACTCTGCCACAAAGATGGCTATACCCACAGCTGAGGCTGAGTTCTTATAATGAGCCTTAAGGAGCAATCAGCAGAGACCTGAGGCTGTGCCCATCCCCTGTGGGGCTTGACAGGGGCCCTTAGGCCTTGCCTCCCACCCAGCAGGGCTTGACGGGGGACCTCAGGTCATGCCCCCTGCCTGGCAGGGATTGATGGGGGACTTCAGGCCACACCCCCCGCCCAAGCACCAGGCCAGGGGACCTGAGGCCATGCCCCCCACCCTGGCAGGGCTTAACAGGGGACCTCAAGGTGCATCCCTGCCCTGCTGCTAGGCCGGAGGAACTCAAGCTGCGCCTCCCACCCTGGCACCAGGCCAGGAGACCTGAGGCTATGCCCCCCGCCTGGCAGGGCTTGATAGGGGACCTCAAGGTGTGCCCCCTGCCCCAGTGCTGGGCCGGAAGAACTCAGGCTGCGCCCCCTGCCCTGTCATCAGGTCAGGGGACCTGAGGCTGTGCCCTCCACCCCAGCGCCAGGCCAGGGGACCTGAGGCTCTTCCCCCCACCCAGCGGGACTTGAGGGGGGACCGCAGGCCATGCCCCCCCACCCTGGCACTGGGCCGGGGACCTGAGGCCGCACCCCCTACCCAGTGGGTCTTGAGGGGAGACTTCAAGGTGCCCCCCCCACCCTGGTGCTGGGCCAGGGAACCTCAGGCCGTGTCCCCCACCCCAGCACCAGGCTGGGGGACTGCAGGCCACTTCCCCCACCTGGAAGAGCTTGACTGGGGACTTCAGGCCACACCCCCTGCCACAGCCTGGGCTGGGGGACCTCAGACTACAACCCTTCGCTCTGGTGCCAGGCCAGGGGACCTGAGGCTGCACCCCCCCACCTGGCGGGCTTGGCAAGGGTGGGACTGGCCAGGTCTAGATCTAGCACAACGAGGGGAGGCTGGCTGGGTCTGGGACTTGACTCTGGGTCCCATGGTGCACCCCAGACTCTGACAGGAGGAAAATTTTCATATACATTTTACTAATTTTCTTTTATCTCTGACACTTCCATTATAGAGAAAGGGCAACTAGCAATATTAAAATATTTCCTCTAATGAATCCCCTTTTAATGTGCATGAAATTCGTACACTGGGCCACTAGTAATAGTAATAAAAGTTCACTGTGGGCTTATAAACTTAGTAAGCAGAGCCTAGTGCATTAGAGTCCTTTCAGTTTTATCTTTTCAAAGATTCTTTCTGTACTATTCTGAAAAGTTCAAAGAATAAAGATCACCTAGTATCTATTATCCATAGTCACCATACTCAACATTTCTGTGAGTATCCTTCCAAAGATTTAGTCTCTGTGGATAAAATTAACTTTTTAATTTGGTGGGGTGGTTAAGAGCATGTTGCTTTGGTGTCTGAAGACCTTGATTTGAATCCTAGTTCTCTTATTTAATGCATGTGTGGCCCTAACCAAATAACTTTTTTGAGGTTTAATTTCCCATGCAGGAAAAATGAGAATCAAAGGATCTATGTGAGGGGTGCATTGAAGGTATAATTCCCATAAGGAGTTGTGCTGTGCAAGATACTGACTATGAGTTCAGTAAGGGTCTGTCCCAGCACTCCTCTCTGAGGCAGACTTTACTATTGCACTAGATTGCTCTCAAGGACAGGGTTCCTGCACATCTCCCTCTTCTTCATTATCAGTTTTACCCCTCTTTTCATGTAAACCTTTTTTTTTGGTTTAGATTTTTAAAAATAAATAAAGAGATGGGAGTTTAAAGCAGGTAGCTTTGTGCGTTTTGATGAAGCTATCTCACGGTTTTATTTTAAGTGGATCGAATTGGTGGTAGTGATTCTCATCCATTATTTTTTGGATAATAAAGTCAGAACTATAAACTAGGGTCTTTCATTCTTGACACTATTGACATTTTAGGCTGGATAATTCTTTGTGGTAGGGACTATTCTGTGCAATATAGGATGCTGAGCAGCACACCTGTTCTCCGCTCACTAGTTGCCAATTGTGTACTTCAGTTTTGACAAGTTCATTTGGGACGCATTGCCACATGTCCCTTTGGGGAGCAAAATTGACGCCTATTGAGAACCACGGACTATAAACAGTGGCTCACCTATAGCAGTTACAAAGGGATAATTATTTACCTGGTTTTCTGAGTCTTATAAATTACTATCCTATTACTAGCCTGTCTAGTCAATGTTTTTGACCTCTGGAGATGACAACATGCAACTGGAATATGCATGAGCCTATGTTAAGAATGTTAGTAATAACATGGTGGTTATTGAGGTTATCTATTTGCATCTCACCTCCCTAGGACCATAATTATGATTATGATTATAATGTAAGGATACCATTTATGGTTGACTGCTTTGTACCAGAGACTACCTTGGTGAAATTTATACCTACATACCTACCTATTTTATAGGAGAAATGCTGTAAGTGCTGCCCAAGTCTAATGCAATTTTAGGTGCCTCTGTCAATTTAATGGACCCATATGAACACTTTATGTGACTCTTACTGGCAAAGTTAAATGAGCTCACAAGCCCAGTTTGACCAAAAGAGTTCAATAGTGTCCAGAATCTAAGCAGCAAAGGGGTCATTGGGTAAAAGTGAAGGTTTATAGTTACTTGAACACTGGCTGGAAGTGGTCAGTGGATCAGTACTGGCTTGGAGAATAATATTAAGGCAGAGTGCTTCCTGAACCAGCATTAGCTGAAGAGGGCAGGATTCTCCTCCTGTCAGAACCAGAGCGTACAAACGGGTAGAACTGAACTTCAGGTAGAGATACACACAGAATACAGAATATGGGTGTTTGTGGGTTGCCTTCCTTGGAGGGCTGTCTTGAGAGAATTAGTTGCAAGTTGGTAACCCTTCCTACCCTGTGATTTAAATTAATCTTTAGAGACCATGATAGGGATCTTTGAGCTGTCCTGCTGCTCTGGGATCATGGAGCATCTATGAGCATATGTAAAATTAATTCTGAGTTTAAAGAAATGTTTACTATTCTTTTTGTTTCTTTAATATTATTCTTTTTGTTTTGTTTTAAAATAAAGAACATATCCAGTTCAAATCTTGGATTATTGTTTGATATAACTGTTGAAAAATTGTTGAGGGGAGAATTTATTTAAAGTTGAATCACCGTGACCGGAGCAGTAGTTAGAGCATTGGCCCAAGGACTGAAGGGCATGTGCCTCAGTTGCAGGTTTAGTATCTGGCTCCAGTTGGGCCTCTTGTGGGAGGAACCCGTTAATGGGTCTCTTACATCAATGTTTCTCTCTCTCTTCCTCACCCCCCTTTCACCTCTTCCTACCCTTTCACTCTCTTTAAAAATCAATGGAAAAGATATCTTCAGGCCCTGACCAGTTTGGCTCAGTGGATAGAGCGTCGGCCTGCAGACTAAAAGGTCCCAGGTTCGATTCCGGTCAAGGGCATGTACCTTGGTTGCGGGCACATCCCCAGTGGGAGGTGTGCAGGAGGCAGCTGATCAATGTTTCTCTCTCATTGATATTTCTGTCTCTTTCCCTTCCTCTCTGTGAAAAAAATCAGTAAAACATATATTTTTTTAAAGATATCTTTAGGTGAGGATTACAAAAAATAATAAAGTTTAATAATTTTGCTTTTATTTTGATTACATTTATTGCTCTGTCACTTTTAATTGGTTGCTGGAAATATTTTACTTTTAAATCTTAAGTTTAAAGTAATACTAAAATTAGTTTCAAATCTTAACATAATGAGTAAAGACTTGATTAAAATATTTAACATACTTTATTATTGACTTAGTTGACTCAGGCTGTACTTGGCTTCCTATTTCTTGTGGCCAGGATGACATTAATAGAATTGTCTCAGACACACCTGAGAAGGTTTAGATAATTATCATATTAATTGGACTATTATTTCTTAGTGAGTCTTCTCTGTTTAGCACCTGTTTGATATGGATAGCTACTTTTCTTTATCCAAGTGGTATTGTTTCCTGGATGACTTTTGGTGATTGATATTTATATAGCCTTGAGTAATTCATACCTCCCTCCCTCTTTTATTGTACTGCTTTTTGATGTTTTAAAAACTTTTAATTAAAATATATATTATAAGTGTTCAGCTTGATGATTTTACACAAATCAAACATATCTGTATAGCCAGCACAGGACCAGTACTCAGAAACTGCCCTTATTCTTCCGTCTAATCACTCACTACCTCTTACCCTCCACTATGCTAACATAAAGGCATAGCTTGTCCTTGCACTTTGTATATATGGGAGGATACAGTATTTATTCTTTTGCTTCTAGCTTCTTTCATTCAACCTTTTTAGTGAGATTCATCCTTATTTTTGTGCTTTATTCTAGATTACTGGTTTTCATTGTTGTATACTATTCCTTTGTGTGAATATGTCACAGTTTATCTTTTCACAGTTGATGGACATGTGATCATTTCTAGTTTTAGCTATTATGAATAGAATTACTATGAACATATAAATGCATTTATTTTGGGTGTATATCTAATACATGAATTGTTAGGTCATATTGTCAGTTTTACATATACTTTATATAAGTATGTACTGCCAGTTTTTAAATAATAATTGTATTAATTTGCATTCCCAGCAGCAGTGCATGAGAGTTTGGATTGCCCCCAAAATTCTCTATCACCTGCTATTTTCCAACTTTTTCATTTTAGCATTCTGGTAGGAATGTAGTGGTATCTCAGTTAAAGTACTGTGACAGAAATAGGCTGTGAATTTGGGGCATCTTGGGGCTTTAATCTGACACACTGTTACTGGAAAGAGGTCTGCCTAGGGCTGCCAGGTAGTGTGTGGGTTCTTGAGTTCATGCAGGAAAAATTTCATGAGTCCAGGTGACTATGAAGGAATGTTTATTAAAGCTGAGGACAGTAAAACAAGAAAGAAAGGGTTTAGTATAAAGCAACAGGGAAACCTAGGCTGGGTTGCCCTACCTCTCTGGGAAGTCAGAGGAAAGGGGACTGTGAGGACATATTCAGAGGACTAGCCTGTGATGAGCTGCCCATTGCTCCCCAGGTCGATTCCCTTAGAGCAAGCTTGTCAAACTCATGGCCCACAAGCCACATGTGGCCCACAATGAAAATTTTTGACGCCTAGCCAATATAACAGTATGTAAGAAACATTTTAATAAAAATATTGTAACTTAATTTTTACAATATTCTGTTATACATAATCTAATCTAATAAAAGAGTAATATGAAAATTAACCATCACTCTGAGACACCGAAGCCACGCCCACCAGCCAATCAGTGTGGCTCTATGCAAATTAACCCAGCCAAGATGGCAGCCGGCAGCCACGGAGCTAGAGCAAACAGGAGGCTTCCATTGCACCAGCGATGGAGTTGAAACTACCTGCCTAGGCTGGCCGGGCCTCTGCTCAAGGCAACAATGTTTCAATTATAGAAGCCACAGAGCTGAAGCAAACAGGAGGCTTTGTTGCCTGACTAGACCTCTGCTCAAGTCAACAAGGTTTCAATTATAGAAAATAAATAAACCCCAGAAACCTGATTCCAGCCAGCCTTGCTGGAACGTTGGGTCAATGGGAGCTGTGGGAAGCCTGAAAACGGCCCTCAGCCCCTCACCCAGGCTGGCCACACCTCCATGGGGTGAGGGTCCCCACTGGGGAGCTTGGCCAGCCTGCAAACAGCCATCAGCCCCTCACCCAGGCTGGCCAGGCATGCCAGCAGGTGGACATCCTCCGAGGGGTCCCAGACTGTGAGAGGGCACAGGCCAGGCAGAGGACCCCCCCCCCCGAGTGCACAAATTTTTGTGCACCAGGCCCCTAGTCTAAACTAATAAAGGCGTAATATTGAAATTAACCGTCTCTTCGGGACGGGTAAGCCACGCCCACCAGCCAGTCAGAGCGACTGTATGCAAATTAGCCCAGCCAGCATGGAGGCGGCCACTCACGGACCTGAGTAAACGGCAGCTTCCATTGCAGGAGGAGAGAAACTGAAACTGTTTGCCGCCCTTGGCGGGCCAGCTCAGCTTATCCTGGCTCCAGGCAAAACATTTGCAACAAAGTATCAAACATAGACAGCAGGCCTGGCCTGACTACTAAGAGTAACATTGTCTCATTATAGAAGTGCAAGGTGAAGCAGAAACGAGGCTTCGAGGCTTCATTACTAGGCCTCGGCTTAAAGGAACAGTGCATCAATTAGAGAAGATAAACAAACCCCAGAAACCTGCTTCCAGCCAGCCTTGCTGGGACATTGGGTCAATAGGAGCTGTGGGAAGCCTGAAAGCACCAATCAGCCCATCACTCACACTGGCCAAACCCCAATGGGGTGAGGGACGCCACTTGGGGGGGGCTTGGCCAGCCTGCAAACAGCCATCAGCCCCTCATCCAGGCTGGACAGGTACCCCAGTAGGGACCCAAAACCTGAAGCGGCTGTGGGCAGCCTGGAAATGCCCCTCAGCTCCTCATCCAGGCTGGCCAGGTACCCCAGTAGGGACCCAAAACCTGAAGGGACCTGTGGGCAGCCCCTCAGCTCCTCACCCAGGCTGGCCACACTCAAATGGGGTGAGGGACCCCACTGTGGGGGTTTCGCCAGCCTGCAAACAGCTATCAGCCCCTCACCCAGGCTGGCTAGCTACCCCAGTAGGGACCCAAAACCTGAAGGGGCTGTGGGCAGCCTGTAAACGGCCCTCAGCCCCTCACCCAGGCTGGCCACACCCCCATGGGGTCAGGGTCCCCACTGGGGGGCTTGGCCAGCTTGCAAACAGCTATCAGCCCCTCACCCAGGCTGGCCAGGCATGCCAGCAGGTGGACATTCCCAAAGGGGGTCCCAGATTGTGAGAGGGCACAGGCCAGGCTGAGGGACCTCCCAAGTGCACAAATTTTTGTGCACCGGGCCCCTAGTCTTATCTAATAAAAGAGAAACATACAAATTGACCATACCTCCTCTACACTCACAAGCCACGCCTACCAGCCAATCAGAAGCAGGTATGCAAATAAACCCAACCAAGATGCTGGCGGCCCCAGAGCTGGAGTGAACAGTAGGTTTGGGTTGCCCCCTGGCAATGGAGGAAGCCAAGCTTCCGGCTCACCCTGGCTGGCTGTGGGCTCTGCTCAAGGCTACAAAGTTTTGATTATAGAAGATAAATAAATCCCAGATACCTGCTTCCAGCCACCTTGGCCTCTACTCAAGGAGGGTCTAGGAGCCTGGGTTGCCCGGGGGCCATGGCCAGCCAGCAAACAGGCCTCAGCCCCTCACCCAGCCTGACCAGACACCCCAGCAGGGAACCCCACCCTGAAGGGGGTGTGGTCAGCTTGAAAACAGCCCTCAGCCCCTCACCCAGGCTGGTCAGGCCCCCCCAGTGGGGACCCTCATCCCATGTGGGCGTGGCCAGCCTGCAAACCACCAAGGCCCCTTGCCCAGGTTGCCCCATGCCCCAAAGGAACTCCCACCCTGATCCAGGACACTCTTAGGGCAAACCAGCTGGCCCCCACCCATGCATCAGGCCTCTATACTAATAAAAGGGTAATAACGCTAATTAAACTGGGAGACCTTCCAGGAGACCTTAAGGACCTTCTTCTGGACAAAGCCATGGTGGCAGAGCCAAGGTAGAGGCGGTTAGTGGCCAAGAGGGGAGGGCAGTTGTGGGTGATCAGGCTTGTTGGGGGTGGGGCCATTGGGGGTAAGTAGACCAGCAGGGGGGCCAGTTGAGGGCAAGCAGGCCATTAGTGGGGGTCAGTTGGAGATGATCAGAACAGCAGGGGGGGCAGTTTGGAGTGAGCAAGCCAGCAGGGGGCAGTTGGGGGTGAGCAGGCCAGTGGGGAGGGATGGTGGGGGTGAGCAGGCCGGGGG
>PVJC01016129.1:7751-34215 GCA_004026665.1 Murina feae
TGCTTCTTCTCCTGGTAGGAGCTCTGTCCATGCCGTCTTCTCTGGGTTCCCAGGGCTGAGGAGAGAAGTGGCTCTTCCCCTCCCCCTTGCCCACTGTTCCCTGGGGGCCCACTGTTCGTGAGTCTCTGAGAGGCCCTCTGCATTGGGTTGCAATGCTCACCTCAGCTAGAGGAGGAAAAGGACCTTCCGGCCACTCCCTGACTTACCGTAATCATCTAGCAGGATATTCTCGGGTTTTAGGTCCCTGAAAGGCAAAGACCACAGGCATGTGAGTGTGGGCATCTGGGCAGCAAGGGCACCCTGGCGTCTGGGTTGACCCCGTGGGCCAGCCAGGCCTGAGCATTCCCTTCCCACATCAGGTTGTCTGGTCTCTGGGCTGATCTCTCTCCTCCCACCCTGTGCCACAGGCATCTTTTCTGCGCTGGAAGTGATAGGAAGGAGGTTAGGCAAAGGCTGGTCCTGGCTCCTGCACACGCGGCCAGCTGCCAGGGCTGAGAATACCGCTGGCTGGGGTGGTGACAGGCCCCTCCGGGGCTGGGAAGACCCCCCTCCCTCCAGGTCTCAGGATGCCCCGAAGGCAGAGCAGGGCCTGGGAATAAAGGCAGAGACACTTTGAGAACCAAGTGCCAGCTGCAGAACTGGCACAGAGAATTGCAGCGAAGAGGAAGGTGCCCCCGGAGAAAGACCCCCTGGGTATGGGGCCCCCAGGAGCCTGGCACCTCCCCAACTCCAGCTGAGCTACAGTGGGAAGAAAGCATAGCCAGAAGGCGCGGCTGTAGGCGTGGCCACCTCCTCCCCGACCCCAGTGTCTGCTTTCCCTTTGATGACATCAACATGCTCTTAGGAGAGGGACCTCTCTGCTCCCAGGAGGGGGAAGAGGCAGCAGGAGTGTCTGGTTCCCCTAGTAAAAGGTCTCCCCAAGGGTAAACCGACAGCCAGTAGGATGGCATGTGCCGCTCAGGTAAGCTGCTGGGCAAACAGTCCGCAGCATCTGGACTGAGGGTTGCTTCTCTACCAACTGGCTTTGTTTATGGGACTGGCGGCAGCTGTCCCCGGGCGTGGTGCCTGCTCCGTCCAGAGGGCCTCTCACAAAGTGATGACTTGTGTCTGTATGGAGTTATTCATTACAAAATACATTTTGTTGCTGTTGCTATTTAATTTGCATTCTTTTGATGTGTTAACAATCCCAAGTAAGGGCAAGAGCCACGGCTTCCCTATGCCAGCTGCCCAGTGGGCAGGGCCCGAGCCCACCAGAGGCCAGGCGAGTGGCTGGCTTGGACTCGGAGCTGCCTTCTCATCTTCTTTGTAAGTGAAGGGCACTCAGGTGGACGATGCTTTATTCAACCCTTAGGAAAACTGTTTGACTCCCTTCTCCCTTGAATGAAAACCAAACAAAAGCATAACTGGGGAGATGGTCGGGGGACGGCATGTACCAAGACCTCCTTCCTGGTTTTCAAAGCCTTCTTGGTCCCTCCAGGTAATCTGCACCCAGAGCTCCATGGGACAGGTCTGTGAGCCAGGGGGTGTGGGAGCAGGGTCGCTGGGGGCTGTCCAGGAGACCCCAGGTGGGAGCCCACTAACCTGTCGGCAGTTTTAGGAATGTGCGTTTCCGGATCCTAACACCAGGGTGCCCTGGCTTCCCCTAGGGATCCCTCCCACCTGCCCTTTTTTCTGCCAGGGACCGAAGAAAGGCAGGCTCTGGGCCCTCTTGAAAATGAATTACCATGAGGTCCTGCTCTAGGTATAAAAAGCCTGGGGCCCCATCGGAAGTGGGATCTGGTAGTAATAATTATAATGGCAACTCAACAATGCAATTATTTTAACACACAGAGCCTTTCGATGTAGGAAATTAAAAGAAAATCTCAGATGTATCCACATACTTCAATAAAAGACTCATAGGCAAAAAAAAAAATTACATTATAGTAACATTTTGTGAGGGAGATAGGGAATAGAAAATGATAGGAAGTTCCTCATCATTAATGGGCTTTATGCATGTTAGATAGATGATGGTGGAAATCAAGTTGCTACAGCAGATAGATTCCACTGGATGCCTTTAAAAATGTGAAGCAACTTCCGTACCAAAATATCAAGATCAGCCGCTATTTAAACTGACGGTGGACTGTTTCAGAAGTCCATCTTCAGATGGTGAAGATGCTTCCTGGCGGCCGTGAAACAAACCCCGCCCAGGGTGAGGGGCAGTGTGGGAGGCGGTGATCCAGGTGAGCACCAGCCATCATGTTGGCCCTGAGCCCCACCTTCGCGCTGCTCACAGAGCCTGGGCCTGCCACATCGGGTGGTGTGGATGGACATAGGCCTGCGAGTGGTGGTGACCCCCCAGGTCTTCCTGGGCTGGCCCGGGTCATGGCCTACAGGCTCCACCAGTTCCCCTGGGCACTTGTTCTCTAAGCAGCCCACCTCACTCTATTTCAGTGGGAGTCTGCACCCTCACCGGCAAGGACAATGACCAGGCCCCGGTCCCCAGGGCGGGGATGCTCCCCATCCACCCAGGCGCAGATGGAAGGCCAGGCGGGCCCCGCTCACCTGTAGACGGTGTTCTCCAGGTGCAGGTCTTCCAGGCCGCACAGGATCTCTGCTGCGTAGAACAGGGCCCGTTCCTCCTCGAAGCCGGGGTTCCCCATGTTGTAGATGTGGAACTTCAGGTCGCCCCCGTTCATGATGGTCAGGACCAAGCACAGTGCGTCCTTGGTCTCGTAGGCATAGGCGAGGTTGACCTGGATGCACAGGACAGAATTGAGGTGAGGTCCTGCCGCTCCCTCCCACCCCCCACTGCTGCCCTCCTTTCTCAGGGCCTGTGTGGCTGTGGGATGGCTGGGCTAGGGGAGCTTCAGTGGCTTCACGCCACCCCCAAATCCTGACAGCCTCAGCGCACCCCGCCCGGTGCCCCTCTCAGTTGGCGAAGGATTCCCTCCTTCCCATCTCATCTGGTGGTTCCAGGTGAGGAGGCCAAGGGGAGGGGCCCCGCCCTTTCAGGGGTGCTGCTAGGATGGTGTCCTTGTGTTTACACCACAAAAGCATGTGTGTGCATCAGTCAAAACTGTGGCCCCGTTGGCTGGTCAAGAAAAGCAGGGCCCAGATGCCCTCCAGGCACCGGTAGTGCAGGGATCGGGCAGCGGGCTGGGTGCGAGCCTAGGGGCTTCGAGAAGCAGAACACGACTTGGCAAAGACTGCTTCCTCTTGCACACAGGACACGCCTGGCCAGAGGGACCATCCACAGAGAGGATCTAACCCCTTGCAGACGGAGACCAGTGCCTGAGGCTCCGTGGATGAGGGCTTTGGTGGGAAGAGGGGCAGGGCTGGGTCTGGGGCAAAGGACACTTCTCCACTGAGGGGCTGGCACACATGGAATCTGGCCGCCATGAAACGTGGTGCAAACACAGGAATAACGGAGTCACATCTGAGGAAAGGCAGAATGCGCCGAAGGCGAGAGCTCTGGGAACTGTGCTCTGCATCCCCGTCCCACACCTGTCCAGGTGACCCGAGGAAGGGCTCCGGGAGGCCCACTAGGGGCAGAGGACGGGGCACCGTCGAGGAAGGTCCAGGTCCAACTCTTTCCCTGAGCGGGACCCAACACCAACCCCAAGTGCCAGTCCTGCCCCTGAGGGCTCCATGGGCAGCCTGGAGGCGGTGACCTGGGGTCACTGTTGAAAGGGGCTAGTGACACAGAGGCTCACGGCCAAAATGATGATCGCCACCTCCCACACAGCACGTCATCCTGGCAGTGGGGATAGCTGGGATGAGACAGAGACCACACCTCTGTCCCTTGAGTGTCACTTTATAAAACAACCCCCTCCCTGGGGAGTGGCGAAAGCCCTGGGCTGATGGCCTCCCTCGCCTCGTGCACAGCTGGTAGGAGTTTAACTGGGCGACCTGCGTGGGGAGCCCTTTGGGAACAGCTACCAAATGGAAAACGCACACACCCTCTGACACAGCCATTCCTCGGCCAAGGAATGCAGCCTCTGGACACGTTTGCAGAGCCATGCCAGGGGGTGCTCAGGGGAGGACCTGCAGCCTCGTTCTCAGCGGCTTCACCCCCAGGACGCTCTCTCCCTGTGAAGGTCAGCCCCACGGGCCAGGATTCACTCTCCCATGTATTAAGGGAAGAGGGCACAGTTTTTGTTTGTTGTTTTAAAGGTGCAGCTATAAGTCTGGGTTTTGTTTTTTTTTTTAAGATCTACATTTTAAAGGGAAAAAAGATTGCAGCCTAAGATGTCTAGTGAGATCCCATTGGCTAAAAGTAATGAATCCAACATGTTGGAATGGTCCCTCGGAGCATATGTCCACATGCTCCTCCACAGTTCCCCACAGCTGGCCTGTGCCCTGCAGGGACTAGCTCTGGCCCACAGGCTGTGGGCGGGAGGCTGTGACCATCCCCGCACGCCCCTGCGCACACTTCCGTTACTCCAGACAGGGCAGTTGTGGGGAGGAGGAGGGGGCCCGATCTGACCGGACTCGATGTGAGTGATAGAATGGTTTTGGTTGGCCCGGCCAGCGTGGCTCAGTGGTTGAGTGTCGATCTATGAACCAGGAGGTTGTGGTTCAATTCCCCGTCAGGGCACAGGCCCAGATTTTGGGCTCAACCCCCAGTGGAGGGTGTGCAGGAGGCAGCCGATCAATGATTCTCTCTCATCGTGTTTCTGTCTTTTCCTCTCCTTTCCTCTCTAAAATCAATACAAATATAAAGATACCAAAAAAAAAAAAAAAAATGGTCTTGGCTGTTTTCAGTGGTGGTGAGTTGGAGTATATTTGTTACTGCAGCGGAGCGAAGCCTAGGCTGAGAAACACAGCAGATGCGTGCACCTCGGGATACTGACGCTGAGGTGTCTGCCGTGAGGAAACCGGTCTACAGGGGCCTGTGGACACGAAGCTCCCGGCGGGGCCCAGGTGGGCTTCTTCAGTCCACTGAGCAGTGTGCAAGGTGGTCCTGCAGGACAGAGGCTCGGTCCCACACACAGGGGAGCCAGGCCTGCTCTGTGACAGGACGACATTGGCCCAGGACCCAGAGGCGTGCTGGGATGCAGGGGGGGGCCTGGCTGCCTCTCGGCAGGTATTCCTCCAACTGCATTCCATCTCCCGGGTGATGGGGAGCTGCCGCACTGGAGGGCCACCTGCTGCCCAAAGGACAGAAGCCCCGGTCACCAGCGGGTGGCCTGTCACTCAGCCCTGGACACTCACCACAAATGGGCTGTTGACCTTCTCCAGGATCTGCTTCTCGTTGAGGGCCATGGACTCCCCTTTCCTCTTCTTGATCCTCTTCTTCTCCAAGCGCTTGCAGGCGTACATTTTCCCCGTGGCCCGAACCTGGCAGGCACAGACCTGCAGAGCAAGGAGGAACGACGGGTGAGGGACACAGGAGGCCAGCCCACGCGCCTCCGCGGCCAGGACGCTGGGCTGAGGGGCCGGAACGGATGGAGCCAGAGCTGGCCGGGCCTGGCCTTGGACCCACAGCTGCCCCGGGCCACACCCTGGAGATCTGGCTACGGCGCCGCCTCACCCTCCCTCCTCTGGCCCTGGGATGGAGCCCAGTCTTGGAGGTGCAGGATGAGCCATTTTCAGCAACGCGTAGATGGCGTCGAGACCTGCGGTCTGACCCTCTCTCAGAGGCAACTACATTTCCTGTCCTCAGCTTTCAAACAGAGGCAGCCATTGCCCACTGGGCACACTTAAATGCTGGCTGAAGGCGGAAGATGCTTGCTGGGGACCAGGGACAGGAGACCCCGAGAACCCTGAGTGTATGTATGACTCAGAGGAACGGGAAACGGGGCATTTGGGTTCCCGTCTTCGTTCTGCCCCTTGCTGGCTGTGTGCCCATGGCCGGGTCACCTCACCATTCGGAACCTCTGCTTCCTCAGCCCTAAGAGAGTCACAGGCTGCCCCCTTCTTGGGAAGCTCAGAGTACAACAGCCTGTAAAGCAGTGTCATCTGGCCCCTTGTGTCCTCCCTCCAAACACAGCCAAGAGCAGCACCCGTTTCTCCTCCCCGGACTTGAACCTGAGGCTGCCTCACCCCCAGCCCCAGACAGTGAGGGCTGCTCCGCACCCTCCTTCCCCACAGCAGACACACCTGCCCTCCCAAGCGCCCTGGGCCCTGCCCTCTCCACCAGGGGGCCTAGGACCGAGCCAAGGTGGGAACACCTTAGGCAGATAGAAGGGACAGGAAAGGGGACTAGAGTGCAGGAGCTTTCACCTGAAACAAGGGTGCTCACTCACCTCCCCGAAACCCCCCTTTCCCAGCACTCGGTACTGCCTGAAGGTGTTTTTGGTTACCGGTTGCCTGAAAAAAAGCAAGAATCATGGTATTAAGAGATGCATAACCCATATGCAACAGACAGTGGCAGCGTCTGATTTAGGTGGTACAAGGCATAGTTCCATGCCCCGGGGGCCCCAGGAATGATCGCTCCAGAGGGTTCCCTCATGGACTTGCTCTACGGCTGGGTGTTCAAAACCCAGGCCACCTGCCCACAGCCCTGCAGCCTGGGAGACGAGCAGAAGGCTCGAAATATGTGAGAGGGTTTCCCCTCTCTCCCAAATGCCAGTCCAGTGGCTCAACTCCGAAGGCAGCCATGAGCCCAGTGCAGATAGAGGGGAGGGGCCCGGAGGCACAGAGGCTCAGGTGACCCCGGGAGGGCATGCCGGAGACCTGTCCTCCCTGCCCAGCATCTAGCTCAGCCTGCCCAGCAGGACGGTGTACTCCCAGGGCCCCTTTGCTGTCCCCCTCAGAGTTCCAACACTGCAAGACCCCGTCTGCCAGAGGGGAATCTATGAAGTTATAACCGCTTAAGTGTCTCCCGACTCCCCATTCTAATTAGCCAAAGCCAACCTCTGACCGCGAGGCAGGGCGGGGAGTAAAGACCAGATGGTCCTCTGGTTGCCTTGAAGAGTTCTTTACTCCCCGCCCTGGTTACGGGTAGCTTGTGCTTTTCACCGCTGGTCTGTGTGGCTATGAATAACCCGCTTGCTTTTTGGAAAACCTGTTTTCAGTTTTACTGAGGTGTAATTGACAGTGTTCAACTTGATGTTTTGATATATACATTGTGGAATGTTCGCCACAATCAAGCTAATCAACATTCTGTTACCTTAGCTCCCTCTTCCTCCTCTCTTTCCGTTCTGGTGAGAACACTTAAGATCTACCCTCCTAGCAAATTCCAAGCACATAATACAGTATTTGTTAACTAGGTCACCGCTGTCCATTAGACCCCCCACCACATACTCATCCTGCAAAACTGAAACTTTGCACCCTTTGACCAACATCTCTCCAATTTTCCTCCCCTCACCACCCCTGCAGCCAGGATTCTACTCTCTGCTTCTATGCATTTGACTATTTTAGGTTCCACGTATCATTGAGGTGGTGTGATATTTGTCTTTCAGAGTCTGGCTTATTTCGCTGAGCAAGGGCCCTCCAAATTGTGGGTCCACGTTGTCATAAAATGGCAAGATCTCCTTTTCAAGGCTGAGTAATATTCCACGCGGTGTGTGCACACCACACATTACTCCCGTGTGCACTGTAGCATTACTCATAATAGCCAAGATATGGAAACAATCTGAATGTCCGTCAACTGGTGGGTGAGTGACAAACACTCCACTTTACAATGTTAACACTGGTTCTTGGAACCAGAACTGATATTTTTTGTTTGTTAAAAAAACAACTTTTTAAAAATTGATTTCAGAGAGGAAAGGAGAAGGAGGAGAGAGAGAGAAACATCAACAATGACAGAGAATCATTGATCAGTTGTCTCCTGCCCTCACTGGAGGTAGAGCCTGCAACCCGGGCATGTGCCCTGACTGGGAATTGAACCATGAGCTCCTGGTTCACAGGTCAATGCCCAACCCCTGATCCATGCCAGCCAGGCCAGAACTCTTTTTGAGTAACTCCCACGCCCACCCCAGGAGTCCTGACCAGGGTCGAGGTTGGCGCGAGACTGAATTGGGCCAACGACCTGGGTCTGCTCAAGGAAGACAGTGAGCACCGGCAGCTCCTGAATGAATCTTCCATGGAAACTCTTCTGGCTGCTGGGTCCTGGAGAGGACTTGGGTTTTACCGGAAATCCCGTCCCTGTTCTCACAGGATGTTCCCAAGACCCAGGGCGCTTCTGGCATTCACGTGCTGCGCCTCACTCTCCCTGGCATGTCCTTGGGCAGCGGGGTCCCCGTCGGCAGCACAGGGCTGCCCCTCCATCCCTCTGTCTCTCTCCTCTGCAGGAGCAGCCGGGGCCCGGAGCTCCCTGCCAGGCGCCCCGTCCACTATTGCCCAGGAGCGTGTCCTATTGCCGCCCTCGAAACCACATGAAGGTGTCCAGGCCCAACCGTTTACGACACATGGAGAACAGACAGCGGGCGACATTACCACAGCGCTCCTCTGCTAGAGGGAATGAGTGGAATTCAATTTCCGAGGAATTTCTTGGTTAACCTTGGGAGGGAAAAAAGATCCCTTCCCTATTTCAACAGCTTCGCGCTAAGGGGCCACGGTCTTGGCAGCGGGTGTGGAGATGGGGAGGGAAGAAGAAGGCTGTCAATCATTTAGGACATTTCTAGGCCAGCATCCTGATGTACTGGCTTCATCGACTTAGTGCAAGGGCTTAACTACTATGATTTAAAAAGTCCAATTCTTCATTTCCTGTGCTCAGTGCAGACAAGTAAAATGAAAGCCAGTGGCTGCAGCTAAAGGATCCCATTGGAACGGGAGTGTCAGGTAGAAGGATTTGAGTGAGGAACCTGGAGTTCAGGTCCCACTTGCTGTGTGACCCACGGCCAATCCATCAACCTCTCTGAGCCCTGCATCTTCAGTAAAACGGAGCTATTGAAAAGGCACTTCCATCCAAAGGCTTCTGAAGGCTGCTGTGTGTCAGACCCCCTCTGGGGCTCTCTTTGGTATCAGTTCCCACTACTCGAAGCACCTTGTACTTGGACGCATGCAATCCTCACACCTGCCTTGAGAGAAGAGATGATTACCATCTCCATTCTGCAGGTGAGAACTCTTAGGCTCTGAGAGGTAGAATGAGCTGCCCAAGGTCATGGCTGCTTAGTGGTGGGGTTGGAACTGGAGTTCAAGCAAGAGCCCACTTTTGGCGTCCTGGCCCCACACCGCAGCCCTGGGGAAAGTGGGTGCAGGTCGGGGTCATGTGTTACATAGCTCAGGGCTCCCGGAAGTGGGGTGGGGCTCAATGGATACGTCCCACCACTGCCCACAAGGGTCAGCTGCTCCTTCCAAGTCCAAACGTGTGAGGATGCCGCCACACGGACACTGACGATGATGCTGATGATCTTGGGGCGACCACAACTGTGTCTGGAATTTACTTCTGGGGCCAAATGGCTGACCTCAGTCGAGTACACACCTTATCCTGGGCACATGCTGCTGATCTCATCTCCTCCTCGCCCCAAGCCTGCAAGGCGGGCACTGTTTTCCCCACTGAAGGATGAAGCCAAGGCGTGGAGAGGCAAGCAGCTCTCCTGAGGCCCCTCCAGAGGAGGCCGAGCCGGGCTCAGACCCAGGCTGGGGGCTCCATGCCCTCAGCAGGATGTGGGGCTGGCCCTTCGCTCCTTTGTCCCTCCTGCAGGTGCAAGGTGAGCAGTAGTAGTCACTGGCTGACCCCTTCTCACTCTGCCATCCCCGTTGGTCAGGTACAGAGACGTGCCCTCCAGTGGCTGACGGGCAGGGTGCTCTCTAGGCATCTGCAGGGCACTGGGCCAGCAAAGGTGTTAACACACGTGCAGGGTCAGGATGGCTCCTTGTTCTACAACCACACGTGCCGAGATGGCATGCGTGCCAGGCCTCAGGGCGCAGGGAACTCTGGGCTGTGGAACAGGACACTCCCACCATACCTACCAGCTCAGTGTGGGTTTATTTATTTTTATTTTAAAATATGTTTTTATTGCCCGGCCAGCGTGGATCAGTGTTGAACCAGGAAATCATGGTTCGATTCCCAGTCAGGGCACATGCTTGGCTTGTGGGCTTGATCCCCAGGAGAGGGCGTGCAGGAGGCAGCCAATCAATGTTTCTTTTTCATCATCGATGTCTCTCTCCCACTCCCTTCCTCTCTCTGAAGTCCATAAAAACATATTTTTTAAAGGAACAGGTGATTGGGTTAAATAGGGGATGTGCAGCTCATCAAAGGATCTGGCAGCTCTTCATTTGCTAGTGGAGGAAGAATTCCCAAGGACAGAAAGAAAGAACAAGCTGCCGAGATGCTGAGTGGGTGAGCGGTGGGTAAGCACACGTTGGCAAGCACAGGCAGACGAACACACAGGAGCCGAATTCACAGCAGAGAGACAGTTCAGGTTATCCGGACCATCGGCCCATGGAGGGAACGGATTCTTAGACGACTTCTCAGGTGAAAACCTGCCTCCCTGCCCGACACACACTGGCGCACGCATATGTGGGGAGCGCCAGGGCGGCACTCACCTTTCCAACCACTTCCACTGGAGAAAGCGATCAAAATACATGCTGTCCAGGTACTCACGGAAGGGCCCTCCCCTCAGGTACTCGTGGACAGACCTGCTCGGAGGGAAACACAGACAGAAACATTCACGATCCTGGTCTCAAGCAGAGCCGTGCCCAGCTGGGGAACGCCCCGGCCTCATCTACTTTCAGGCTTTGGAAATGCAGACACACAGGGGCCAGGGGCCCCAGCATCTAGGAAGCTGCTGGGGACTGCCCAGCTGGCCCCCCCAACAGGCACCGAGCACCTACCTGCCACGGGCACACGCAGCCTGGGGGCAACAGTGAGCACTCGGGTGGCGTTGGGATTGGGTAAGTGACAAATACGGAATACATGACCCAGGGACACATTAGGAACGAGAGTTAAGGGAGGTCTCTGGGGGTCAGGGAGATCTCTCTGTAGAAGGAACAGATGCTGAAATGACAACAGAGGCAGACTTAGTTGGGTGCAGGGGAGGGACTCTGAGATGGTGGGTGGTGGGGGCCGAGTGGGGATGTGGCCCCAAGGGCCAAGGCTCCGGACTGGGTCCAGGACCAGCAGAGCCTCAGGGAGATTTCTGTCCCTGCAGCAGAGTCTACTGGTCGCCTGCGGTGGGCCTTGCCCAGGCTGGGAACCTGGCTGCAGGCAGGGACGGGCTGCTTCCCTCTGAAAAGTGGTGATGCTGACCAACCTGGTCTAGCACTTGGGACCCGGGGAACGGAGAGGACATGCGCGCACGTTAGAGTCTGTGTCCTGCTAAACCTGAAACCCGGGGCTGGTGGGGGGCGGGGGGATCAGGATGACCAAGACCTCAGGGGAACAGCCCCGGCGCCTCACCCATTTTCAGACTTGACCCTCAGCCAGTTCTAACAGGGTAGCAACCAGGCTTGTTTCTGTTTGTGGGGGTCTCTGCTTGGCACCTAGCACAGGGCTGGCCCCCAGCTGCCCATCCTCATAGTCCTGCTGCCAGGGCACGGGTGCTGGCTTT
Organism: Murina feae; assembly: GCA_004026665.1. NCBI lineage: Eukaryota > Metazoa > Chordata > Mammalia > Chiroptera > Vespertilionidae > Murina > Murina feae. Next base: position 19,172 of record PVJC01016129.1, read on the forward strand.
CCTGTCCCCCACCTGCCAGTGAGCTCTGAGAGCCAGGCTGGGTCCTGCTCACCATGGCACCCCCAGCACCAAGCACAGTGCCAGGCACACAGCAGGCACCCAGTCGATGCCTGCGGTGCAGAGGCTGAGCAAGGGCGCACCCAAGTCCAAGGTTCATCTGGCCATGTGGGTGGCCTAGCTGCAGATGCCTTCTGGCATGTAGGATGTGCGCGCGCACACCTGTCAGCTTACGGGAGCGGTGTGTGTGGGCACATGAACAGGTGTGTGTTAAGCCTTTGTAGTGTGGTGGGGGGTGAGTGGGGGCTTGATTGGTACAGAGCTGGCACCAACTTATCTCCTGTCCCATGAGGTCGTTGTATGCCCTGCAGAGGTGATGGGGTGTCAGAGAAGGCACCCCCCTGCAGCAGTGCCCCCGGCTCGGGTTGGTGGCAGTGGAGGGGGTTGGGGGGTCTGGAGGGATTTTCAAACCACCCAGACCAGTTCAAATTTTTGCACATTTCTCCGTCTCAGCCTGGAGAGCCACGGCTTTCAACACCCTTCCCTTAAGGAATCTACGAACGTCTGGGTGGCTTGGCTGGGGCCCTGGCCATTGCAGACCAGCCTCCCGTGCCCAGTGCTCCAGGTGGGAGCTGGGGGCAGCCCTCGTCCAGGTAGCTGTGTGGCTGCCAGAGGCGCCGAGGGCCTGCCTTCTGGGCAGGGAGGGAGGAAGGCGGCTGCCGGGACACTTACTGTGCACAGGCCGAGAAGAGCTCTTTGCACGGCCTCTGTAGGAGTTTCTCCTCCGTCTGGGAGACCAGGTCCCGACCGACTTGGGCGATGAAAACTGGGGACTGGAGGGAAGAGAAGAGGTGGTCAGTGAGGGGGAGGAGCAGGGCGGCTGGGTTAGTGAGGGGAGGGTGGTCTTCCCCTCCCACCCGCCTCTGACCCTGGGCTCCCTGCAGTGTCTGGTGGTGCAGGGAGGTGGCTGGGCCGGAAGGGGTGCACGGGTCCAGACTTCGGGTCAGGTTTCTGCTCTGCCACTGTCAGTGGGGCTCCTTTGAGCATCACTGCCCTCGTGTGCAGAACACTGACCATGATGGCCCATGTCCTGGGTCTGTGGTAGAACGAATGAGGTGGGAGTGCTCCCGGTGGGAGGAGCTGTGCACCAAGCCCGGCTCATTGGTGAGCCTCCCCGGGGCTGTCTCCTCAGGGGGCAGACTCGAGATGAACCCCTGCCCAGCCTCAAGGTCATGTACAAAGAGAATCTGGAAGGGGTAAGAGGGCAAGCGAACAGGACGACACAGCAGCAAGGGGAGCTATAGCTTTGGCACCAACACATCAAGGTGCGAATCCACATCTGTTACTTGTAGCTGTGGGACCGTGGTGCGTGTCAGCCTCAGTGATCAGGAAGATGATCAGAAATAACTGTCTCTCAGAAGGAATCAATAGAACCATTAGGTCAAGTCCTTGGCCCAGATCCTGGCACGGAGCAGAAAAGCGTGCAATGAATGTTCTATCATTTCATTCTCCTCGGGTAAGCTGCCTGGCCTGAGCATTTCACGTTTGAAGGACAGCTCTAGCGTCCTACCCGGGAGCAGCAGCCAGCTGGGAAGACAGCCCCTCCCACCCCCATCACTCCCCGCACCAGTTACCCTTCACCAGCTGCTCACTCACCAGCTGGGCCCCCAGGTGAGTTTTTAATAAATTACAGGAATAATTGAGAACATTGCAGGGAGTGGGCTCAGAAAGATGGGATGTAGACGCATGTTTTCCAAAGATGTTGAGCTAGGAAAGACCTGCTTTCTCTGCCCAGCTCTTGCCGCATGACTGTGGGGCTGACCAGCCCCCGGGGGGTGTGGTGGTGGTGGTGGTGGTGTCTGGGGGGTTTGATCCTGAGGGTGGAGGCAGAGCTGCCTGGCATGGCTCTGGTGAATGACATCAGTGGCTCATCTTCTGGTCCCCACGGTTCTGAATGCCACGTTGCTTCCTTCTTTCTTCCTCTCCCAGGCCCTGCCCTCTCTGCAAGTCTTTCCCTGTCCTGGGGCCTCCTCGCCCCTGGGTGGGTGGAGCCTCAGATGTCGGGGGAGCTGCTGTGATGGTAAATACCCCCCAAACTCCCAGTGCAGATAGAGCCAGTCACATCACCATCCCAGCGCATCTCCCAGATGGTTGCTGTCACCAACCCTGGGTGGTGATGGCTCCCTCCCACCCTCCATCCCCACATGAACAACTTAATGCGATGGCAGAAGAGCAACCAGTAGAGTGTTTGCTTCTGGAGTTTATTTCTGCTCCTTTTGCAGAAAAGATGCTCGACCAAGAGGCTGGAGCCCTGAGCTCTAGTCCGACCTCCGCCCTTGGCATCTGGGGCCTCTCCGCCTCCCTTGCAATAGGAAGGGGCTGCTCCAGAGATGACTTCAGGGTCCTCCGGGACTTGAGGAATTGATGGCTGAGGCTTTTTTGCTTCTAATCCTTGGGGAACTTTCTTGGGAATCTGAGTTTATTGGGGACCAGTGACTTCAGGACACTCCAGAGCAAGGGGATATTACCACAGAACTGAAGGCCACTGGCAAATCTGCTTCAGGAAGTGAGCTGGTGGCTGGGGCAACCTTGGTCTGAAGGGCCTGGTGGCTGGCAAAGAGCTGGTAGTGGCCGCTGTGTATTTGCTAATGAGAAGGTACAACGTATTGTGCCAGGATATGACTGGCACCTGGGGTGAGTCAGCAAAGACCAAACAGGGATGCTGGGTGGGTGGGCCACTGCTTTGTCATCGAACTTCATTCAGGGAGGACATACCCTTACCTGCAGGAGGCCCAGCCTGCCAGGGGCACAGGGGGTGGGGGTTGAGGGGGCAAGGAGGGTGTTTAAAAGGTGAACTAGTATGGTCCTTGACCTGAAAGCACTTTTTCTCCAGTGAGACACACATGAGATAAGGGAAGGTCCCAACAGGAAAGCCCTTTCCGGTCCTTGGCCATATGTGGTGATGTACACAGAGTGGGTTGGCAGGGAATCCATGGCTCTCTAATTTTTTTAAAAAAATCAGCTAGCTCCTTTTCTCCTCATCCAAATGAAACTTACTTATAGACCCAATATTTCAAACCAACAGAGAGCATATAAGGATGCTTTGCTTATATTGAGGCCACCCCTGGACAGGCACTGTGAATGCCTGACACACATTATCTCTCATGATGTCCATTTCACAGATGAGGAAGCCAAGGTTGAAAAGGTGGAGGCATTTGCCCGAGGTCACCCCCACATTAAGTGGAAGAGAGGGGATTTGAATCCACGTTGGCTGGGTCAAGAATAAGCCTGAGCCCAACTGACATGGCTCAGTGGTTGAGTGACGACATATGAACTAGGAGGTCACGGTTCGATTCCTGGTCGGGGGCACATGCCCGGGTTGTAGGCTCGATCCTGTGTAGGGTGTGCAGGAGGCAGCCAATCAGTGATTCTCTCTCATCATTGATGTTCCTAGCTCTCTCTTCTCCCTTCCTCTCTGAAATCAATAGATGAGTCTGATTGGAGGTGGTGGGGTATCTGAGTCTCCTGTGCTCCCCTGATTCTACTCCTCACCTCCCAGGAGGCCTCTGAGGTGTGGTCTTAGCCCTGGGGCTGACCAGGACACCCCCAGGTCCTCTGGCAGAGGCAGGAAGAGCTTCTATGGAGATGACAGCTCAGGGCAATGAGCCACTGGGCCCAGATAAGGAGGAGATCCTAATGGGGGTGGGGTCATCTGGGAAAGGCTTCAGGGAGGATGGGGCAGAGGCAGAGCAGAATTTGGCCTCAGGACTCCCTTCCCTCATGGTCCCTCCCACCTGCTGTTGAGGACAGCCACCTGGGCTGCCCTCTCAGCCACACCACTCCCATTCTTTGGCATTGGCTGGCGGGGGGCTCTGGGGACACTGCCCACAGTCGAAGCCCGATCAGAGTTAATGAACAGGTAAGAATGTGTTTAGCGTCACAACCAGGGGCTTAAATTCAGTCCTTGGCTCGACATGAAGAGATTAAGGATTCCAACCAAATCCCTTTCAAGTGACTCCAGGGAATGCCACCTTTGCCAATAAGACGGGAGTAAGAAGCTGCTGGCCAGCTAATGTCAGAAACGGAACCCCAGACACCAGGGGTGAAGAAGCAGCTGCTCAGAGCGCATTTTAGGGGGACACTCGCTGTCTGTGTCCCTGGGACCAGAGGGGGCCTGGTCCTTCCCCTCCGGTCAGAGAAGTGAACTTTAGGGGGAGACCATTAGGAAGGCCTCCACGCTGTGAGTGTGCCCCCTCACGTAAGAAAAGGCTCTGAGGTCTCAGCAACCACACGCCTCCCCCCGCTCCGGCCCTCCCGGTCCTTGAAGATAGTTTCAGATCCCTTTCCTTCCTGGTCTCAGAGGCCCTGTGAGATGGGCTGAAGGTAGGGTGTACCCTACAGGCCAGGGGTGCTCTGGGCAGCAATGCCACCTCACTGCACTAGGGCTCGGGAAGTAGGAGAGCTGGGCTGGGCAGCCCAGTGGCTCCTTCTACCAGGGACTGTCCCTCTGGGAGGAAGCTGAGGGTCAGGGTGGGCAGGAAGGACGGGCACCATCCTCCTCCATGTCCAACAGCCAGGCCCTAAGGCCTTAGGTGTTTACAGGATGAACAGCAGCCAGGTCTCTGAGAAAGTCCCCCGAGTCCTGGGACCCCCTTCCCGCCAGCAGGGCTTGAAGTGACACTTGTTCTTTGGTCACCAGATGGTCTCCTCACGTAGCACCAGCCTGTAGGCCTTGGCCTGAAGAGGACACTGTCCTTGTAGGGGCCTAAGTCCTTTGAAATGTGTAGCATGAAGTCTTGAGGGCATGGCTTCCGGACCAGGAGGGACTGGGACAGGGTTTCTCTCCCACTGGAGGCCCCACCTTGAATGCCTGCCTCCCGATGGTCCTGGGCAGCCAAAGCTAACTAGCTGGCCAACCTCGATATGACCAGTCTGCCCAGCTCTGCCGGAAAGTCCCCTCTGACGACAGTCATGAGGACCCAGCTGCTCCTAGGAGGGCTCTGTGGTCAAGTCCTGGGAAAGCTTAAGCCAGCAAGGCACGCCTGAGGGACAAGGCCACATAGCCCGGGGCACTGACCAAAGAGCTCTGTCCCTTCCTGCAGAGAAGAAAGTGACCCTGCCTTCAGACATGTATGTGGCCTTGGCCAGACCTCTGTCATCTCTGCTCCATCAAAGTGGAAACCTCTGCCCTAGCTGGTGTTGCTCAGTGGATAGGGAGTCGGCCTGTGGACTGAAGGGTCTCAGGTTCAATTCCAGACAAGGGTACATGCCGGGTTGCAGGCTTGATCCCCAGTGTGGGGTGTGTAGGTGGCAGCCATTGAGTGATTCTCTCTCATCATTGATGTTTCTCTCTCTTCCTTTCCCTCCCTCTCTGAAATCAATAAAAAATATTTTTTTAAAAAAATGGAAACCTCTACCATATTCAGGCACAGTATCGACCAGGAATGATTTGCTGTCCTAGGGGCCCAGGCGGCAGAAGCCCCAGCCCCGTGGGCTCTGTCTGCATTCACCAGGTCATTCCAGCCTCAGCCAGTGTGGCGGTTAGTCCACAAGGTGGCGCTGTTGAGCCCCTTGTGCCCATACTTCAGGGCACTGACACCCACAGGTAGACCAGCCCGCAGGCCTCTAAGACCAGGTGGCACAGGGGACATAATGACCTAGTGATTCATCTCAGACCTCAGGGGAGGGAATAATGAGAGACCCGTTGGGAGGGAGCCCTGAGGGAGAAGGTGATAATCCTGGGGTCACCCTTGGAGCCTTTTGGAAGCACACACCCTCTACTTGTTCCGAGACTCCAAGATAGTGCAGCGGGAGGAGGAGATCGCAGAGGGCTCTCCTGGGAGACCCCTCAGGGCCCAGCTGATGAAACCACGCGTGGCACAGATGGGGGACAGACAGAAAAGACCAAGGCGGGAAGGACCCCTGCACGGTCACACTGCTGGCCCATGGCAATGTGGTCAGAGAGCCTTATCCCCACCATCACCATGCCCTCCAAGATGCACCGTCCTTCTCAGACGGGTGAGGGGGTGTGACGTTGGCCCTGAGGAACAAGCCCTTCTTGGGGGCCCTGGGGCTGGAGAATGAGGTGCAGTGGACTCTGCCTATTTGAGCAAATGCTATTTGTATGATGCTCCCCTCCCCCCACCTCCAGGCTAATGGCCACCATATGCTTCGCTTCAACATATGAAAACATCCCACCAAGGAGTTCCACGCTCATTAGCAGCGGTTCCATCAGCGAACAAAAGGTCAGCCCAGGAGACGGCCGCTCTATCTCCAGACGCAAGCACTTAGGCCTTAATGATGTGTATATTTTCATATGTGGGCAGCTGACATTTCCCATGTAAACTATTTGCAATTTCCCAACGTGGACAGACGTGGCCTTTAGGAAAAGGGGAGCAGTGGAGAGACAAGGCGCTCTGGGAGAAAGAGGGTCCAGGGTCCCCTTTCCTTCCAAACAGGGGGTTGCCTAGTGGTCCTTCCATCCTGCCCATATCAGGGTGGAGGCAGCTGTTTCTTGGGGGAAGTGAGGCACCTCCATTTCCCCTCCAGCACAGGAACAGGGGAGGGGTTCTTTCACAACATACCCCGCCGCCCACAGACCGGTCACGAGAGGGGTCTGTGTTAGTGGCCAAAAGCTCTGCGCATAGCTGCCAGGGCCTGGCCGTGGGCAAGGGTGGGGTGGGACTCAGGCTCTGGCTGTGAGCGTCTGGGACAGGGGCTGGCCTGACAGTCGTGATTCCTCGATGTGAGTTTCACCACTACGTTATACTTCTGTTGCTCCCCAGAACAACCGTAAGGGGGAGCTGTTCCCAGGCACCACCAGAGACAGGGCCTCACCAATACTCCTGCTCATTCCTGTCTCACCAGGGTCCAGTACAGCGCCTGGCGTCCACTGATGCTCCCCTTACCTGCTCACAGACGGGAACGGTCAGCAGTGGACCTGAGTCCCCAATCCAGACAGGCCTGGCTCCCAACCCTGCACTCGCCCCACTCGCTCTGCTGGAGTGGATCATGACGCTCCTGGCACACAGCAGGAGATCCCTGTACACGTGGAATAAATGTGTGTGCCCGTGCACACTCAGCGGGAGAGAGGCAGGCGGGGAGCACAGGCTGTGTACATCAGCAGCGCCTTCATGAGGCCATCTGGTTGACCTCCTGCCTTCATGACAACAGGGACGGTGAGAGTCCTTTGGGATTGTTTTAGTCACAACTGGCTGGAGTGCCTGCCTCAGGCCAAAACTGTGGGCCAGAGGCTTGGGGGTGGCGAGCGGGGGTAGAGGTATCGGGTGCCAGGGGTTCCTCAGCCGTGTCTCTCTCTCAATTTCATTCAATCGTCCCCCACCCTGCCAATACATTCCTCCTTTGTTTGAGCAACTGGATTCCATGCCTGCCACTTGCTGCCAAGAGGCCAGACTAATTCACCATCTGTAAAACCAGGAGGTGAGCCAGGTGACTAGGAGGACCCTCCAAATGCGACCCAAGCCACCAGGGGCTCCCTCTTCCCTGATTTTCTCTCCCCATCCCCAAGTGGGCTGGTTCCCAGATCCACGAACTCACTCAGCCCAGCTCAACCAACTCCAGGGATGGGGACAGCGAAGAAAGCAGGGCCAGCAGGAGAGGGGAAGCAGGGGTCCTGTTCCAACGTTAACTCCTGGCCGGAAATGAAATCTGCTTGTCCAATCACAACCAGAAGACAAAGGCGAGCTGACGGAACGACAGCCTTGGGTGGCGTTTCCGCACTTGAGAGCTGACTCAAGGTTGGCCTGACAGGAAGAGAAAGCGCCATTCTTCCACCTTGTTAATCAAAACCCTCAGTGCCATGTGGAGAAACCACTGCCATGCGCCGTGTCCGTCTGGGGCAGTTCCTCTGTCCGTCCACGGCCGGGCAGCAGACACGAGCCCCAAACAAGAACAGACCTAAGGGGAAAGGCACGGTTTTGTTTCCTTGGTCACCGGGGAAAAGCACATCAGCCCAGCCAAATGCTCACGAGTGACATGCCATGAGGCCACCGTCCCCTCCACGTGGGCCTGATGTCTGTGCCCTGCGGCTCTCGGCCCAAACACCCCCAGCTCCCCCTGAGTGTCTGCGTGGTCAGCCTGGTGAGTGGACTGCACGTCCGAGCACCGTGCCAGAAGCAGCCCCATTGGGCAGGGACACACGGCTGGACGGGCAGAAACCAGAAACACGACAAGTCTGCCCCGCAGGAGCGCACTGTGCCTCTGTGAAGTGCTGACGGCGATTTACCCTGAAGCAGAGGAAGTTTAGCTTCAGGGCCCTTTACCTGCAGCCCTGGGAGCTAGAGCGTTCTGGGCGGAGGGCCCACGCTTCCCAGGAAGCATTTCCACATAGGCACGTCTGTCTGTCTGTCTGTCTGTCCGGCACGGCAAGATCTCAGAGGAAAGGACCTGCATCTCCAAGCTGCAGTCCTTTGTGGTGATTTCTTGGCCCAATCGCTTGTGTACTGAATATTCTGTTCTTTTTAAAGAGAAGACACTCCCCCAGTTACTTACGCTTCGGCCCCCAAAAATCCTGAGTTTCCTGGCAGCCTTCTCCCGAGGGACACCCCCCTCCCACCTGACAGCATTGAGCCCTTAGGAAGACGGAGACCGATGGCACCTTTAACTTCCCATGATGAGCAGCCAAAGGCCAGAGTCGAGGGGCTCAGGGGCTGGCTGGGTCCTCGTGGCTCGAGGAGGAAGGGAAGAAGATCAGTGCCCTGACAGCGTGTGGGGGTAGTCCCAGGGCCTCGGTGACGCCCACACTTCCATTGCACGGGGGACACCCGCAGCTACCCGGCCATCTCCTGACCTCTCTGGGCGATGATCTCTTGCACTGATCGGGGGTAACCCCGACCCAGGCATTGCTGGTTACGCTGCCAGGAAGGCCTGCGGGCAACGGGAGCCGACTCCGCAGGTGGAGCTGAAGGTGGTACTGCCACAGGTGAGAGCTCAGGGAGCTGAACTTCTCCAGAGGGTCAGGCTGACCCAGTCCGCCAGCCACACAGGGTCCCCGAGTGCCCAGTCTGTGCCCAGTGCACGGTCCACTCCCAGGACTCACAGACCAGCTCACTTGGCCAATGGCGGGAGTGTAAGATGGACGGAACAGAGGGCAGCTGAGTGGGGTGGCCTCGAGAGGGAGGCTTCAGAGGGGTGGCCACAGCAGATTCATGGCTAAGGTGAGGTCTGACCAGGGCCTAGGGGTTGTGGGGCACCTGACTGGGCCATAGGGAGGACCTTCCTTCATTCGGCTCCCAGCTCCTGCCCACTGGGAGGTATTCTGAGAAGGCCTATGGCAAATGGACACTTCTCTGGACACGTTTAAGATGACTCTGAGGGTCCCAGACACACAGCAGGCTCTCAGAGATCAGAGAGTGGGGGGCCATGAGGCCAGGAAGTGCCGAGTGAGGGGCTCCAGCCCTTTCCCATGGTGCCCTGCTGCCTGGCCACCTCGGTCCCGGGTGTCACTTCCCTGGGTGAGCAATGTGCAGGAACAGCCCCTGAGAAACCACCACAGCCCTTCGAGAAGGGCAAAGCGGTTTGGGGTGTAAGGGATCTTGACCCACATTTCCTTTGCTGTGCAAATGGCTTCGCAGAAATGAGGCTGAAGGACTTTTAGAAGTCAGGACAGGAGAGGATGTTTTCAAACGCTGGCAGGACTCAGCTGGCAGGACCCTGGAGGGCTGGGCAACTTTAATGAGGAAGAAAGGAAAATACACAAGCAACCCTGACCCAGACCTTGACTCTTTACGTCAAAAGCGAAAAAGGATAATCAACAAAATAAAATGTGCCTAGAGATGTGGAGGGGGGCCAGCAGGCTCTGTCAACTCGATAATCCCCGGTCACGACACGAGCCGAGGGCCCACAGTGCACGAGGGGCTGGCGGCTGTTTACACGGGGCGCGAGCTGCTCTCGGGACCTGGAGAAGCAGGTGGGTTTTTTCTGGCGAGAGGCCTGAATCCAGCCAGCTCTGCTCTGGGTCAGTGCGGCCACGTCCAGGTAGTTAGTCCTCCAGGGGAGCTTGGCCCGACGGGCTGGGTGCAGGATGCTCATGGCGGGGAAGGTCTCTCATTCCCTGTGCGCTAGAGGCCAGGGTGTAGGGAGCCAACTTTCCATCTTCCAGAACACCCTCCCATTCCACGGCTTCCAGGCCGGCCCTACTTTGCAATTGCGTTGGAAATATCTTGGCCTTGGGAAGTTTTTCTCTCCTGGTGAGGATTTCGTTCCGTGGGCCTTGGGAGTGCAGGAGGGGCAGGAAGATCCAGGGAACCCGACAGACCCTCTTCCCTATAATGTCATCTCTCTGCCTGAGGCCCACCTATCAGGCCACACACAGGCACCAGGGACCTGCGTCATTGCCCACCGAGGGCAGAGTTTGGGGGCTGACTCCTCTGGCTCCAGCCACGCCAAGGAGAGGAACTCTGGACAGGAAATACTATATACACATGGGAACGGGGTCAGAGCCAGAGCTGGCTCCACCAGCATCAAAGGAACATCCAATTTTCTGACCTGGAAGGTCACGAGAAAGGAAGAGGGATCCAGACGGGCATGCTTGGGCCTGCTGTGAGGAGCCCCAGCTGGCACGCCAGTCTCCAGAACATCAGGAGGAGCCGGAAAAGAAAAAATCAGGCTTCGGGCAAAGAAAGATTGTTTTCCAGGAGGTTGGGGACGGGGGAGGAAGGGGAGAGAAAAGATCTATTTGAAGGATAAGTACAGAGTCACAATGTTGCGTAGGGAGATCGTGGCATGAGAAAATGCTAGGGACACTGTGCAAAGTGGCAGTTGATGCCCAGGCTCAGGGCCCACCGTTGGAGAGAGACCAGGAGAGATGGGCCAGCCAGTACATCCTCAGTTCAACCCACCTGCCCTCCTGGATCTACTCATCCATGAAGCACCTGGGAGGCTGATTTGGGGGGAATTTTCTCTTTAATTAACTTTGGAAGAAGTAATACCGTGTTTAGTGCATAGTGAGAACTGCTCCTGGCTGCAAGTCTTATGACAATAGGTGGTGAGAGTGGGAGGCACCATCAGACAGCACCTGGCCAGCTACCTCCTCATTCCACCCAGGGCAGTGTGGCCCAGTGAAAGGAGGCCGGTGGCTGGGAGGGGAGTGGGAAGAGGACAGGCCTGGGTTTAGCTCCCCATTCTGGCTGTTCTTGGGCAATGACCTCACCTCTTTGAGCCCCCATTTCCCATCATTCCAGCGGGTGGTTATGGGAGCTGACTTAAACATGAAGTTCCGGGCACAGAGCAGTTGCTCAATAAAAGCTAGCTCTCGTCTGTCTTGCCCCAGGACAGCTAGTGGGCCCAAAAGGCTTTGTTGTTGTTTTATTTCTCCTCTCTCTGCTCCCTCCTCCCTCCCCCACTGTGTGGCTTGAGAAAATTCCGTGGCAGGAAGTGGGAAGAGCCAGGGTGCATGGCCCAGCTGGCCCAGCTGCCCTTACAGTCTGGCTCAGGAGGCGCTCAAGCAAGGGGGACTCCAAGCTCACCAGTCTCACCGAGAACAGAGGCTGTTCTGGGTGCTGGGAGAAGGACGAGGGCTAAGCCATCTTAGCAGAGATGAAAAGTGGGTCCAAGGCCAGTGGCTGGGATCCCAAACCCCACAGAGATGGGGCAGGCACTTGGAAACAGAGGGATGTGCCTAAGCCACCCATGCTCTGTGCCCTACGTTGCCCTGGAAACCAAGGCTTGGTCCGATGGTCAGTCGGAAACCAAGGCTTGGGGGAGCTCTACATCAGCTGCCCCCAAGGCCACCCACCCCAGGAAGGGAGATCAGAGGACAAGCCTGACTCCTGCTCTTGGTTCTATCTAGGTCACACCATCTTCCTACAAGCCAGCATTTCTAAATGCATCGTAGCTGGGAAGTAGATAGTTATCCTGGCATTTTCCAAAGATGATGAGGTGGTCTCTGAAGGTAGAGAATATTGAATCACTCAGTGGACAGGGATACCCTTTTAAATTCTTAAGCCTCCCAGCCTGAAGGAAAAATTCTCACTGTGGTGCTGCCATCTTGCTAATGCATCTCTAATACTTGCTAACCTCCTCCAAACAGAGAAAGGAGGCTTCGGGCTCAGAGCCCTAGGCAGACAAGAGTATCTAGCTAGAATTCACTATCCATTTTTTCCGTCATCTTTATGTACGACAAATCAATGCTGGTTTCCCAGATGTATTCCGATACACAGTTTCCTTTTTATACTCATTTTATCTTCTGTTAAAAGATGGTTTGATTGAAAGATAAATGTTATGTAAATAATTGTAAGGGTGGTATGCAATGATAGCCAGAACGGTGAAGGTGCTTTGAGAATGACGGATGGTTGTGAGCTCCTGTGAACATCATTATCAGCCCTGTACTCAGATGGGCAAACTGAGGCTTGGAGGAGGCACAGCAGGAAAGTGAGAGAACTGGGTTCCACATGAAACAGGACAAGGACTGAAGCTACTGACTGCCTGAGGCCGGGGAATTGTCCTCCTCTGAGAAGCAGCCAGCCAGCTCAGGATAGCTCAGACTCCTATGCTGCTGCCTGGGTAAGGAAGGGGAGTAATTATTGTTTCCTTCCATTCAAACTCTTTACTTTGTAAAACGTGGATGTTTTCCGAGGGCCAAGCAAGCACCAGGAATAGGTTTTCGTTTGTGCAGGAACTTGGGTTGATGGGTAATTACCCTCCACCCCCCAGAACAAACTTCCCTGCCTTACCCTTTCATTGTTACAGAAACAAAGAGGCATGTGGCTGTGGAGGCCTAGGGAACAATATGCTGCGAGCAGACCTCCTGCAAGAAACGCTCTCCAAGGGCTGCCTGCCAGGGCGGGGCATTCCCAGCATCCCCCACAGAACATGGGCTGCTCCAACACACCTGTCCCCCTCACCGTCAGAAGAAACCCACACAGAGCCTTTCAGCAGTACCTTCCCCAGGTCTGAGCTCCCTTGGACTCCACTGGTACCGCCTGCCAGGCCATAGTGGTTGGGGTGGAGCGGCTCAAAGCTGGACACCAGGCAGTTGCTCATGGCCTAATTAAAATGAACCACAGCAGGGTGCCCTGTGAACAATGCTGCCAAAGCAGGATACTCAGGGGCTCCACGTAAGCCTGACCCCACTATTCTAAACCAGCCTCTTGCCTTCCCCAACCTCAGTTGCCTGATCTGTAAAATGGGTACACTAATACCCATTTTTAAGAAGATCCAAGAACAGGTGTGTAAGATGGTACTGCAGTGCTGGACACAGATGGTCTAAAGAAGCTTGTCATGTCAACTAGAAGAGCCGGCATATTGCTGAAGGAGCAGGTCCCAACAGGCAACTGTGCTTTGGTTCTCCACAGAAAGACAGATTCATGGGCTTGCACCATGTGCACTATGATTTGTTTACTTTGTCCCCATATACACCCCACTCCCCTGCAAAGCGAGGCCTTCTTACAAGGACAGGTAAGACAAAGTAAAAACAAGTCATTTAGAAACAAGTAGAAAAACAAAACAAAACAAAAAATCTGAATTTCTTTAAAATCTTAATGCTTCCAAGGACACCACCAAGAAAGTAAAAAGACAACCCACAGAATGGGAGAAAATATTTGCAAGTCACATATCTGATAAGGAACCTGTATCTAGAACATGCAAAGAACTCTTAAAATTCAACTCGAGGAAGATAAACAATCCCATTTAAAACCAGGCCAAGGATTTGCATAGACATTTCCCCAAAGAAGACATGCAAATGGCTGATAAGCACCCGCAAAGGTGCTCAACAGCATTAGTCATTAGGGATATGCAAATCAAATCACAAGGAGATACCGCTTCACAACCCACTAGGATGAACAGAATAAAAAAGACAGAAAATGTCAAGTGTGGAAGAGGATGTAGAGAAATAGGATCCTTCATACACTGTTGGTGGGAATGTCAACTGGTGCAGCCACTTTGAAAACAGGTCAGCAGGTCCCCAAGTGATTAAACATCAAGTTACCATATAACCTCAATTTCACTCCTAAGTATACCCCCAAAAGAAATGAAGGCATATGTCTATGCAAAAACTTGTGCATGAATGTTCACAGCAGCATTACTCAAAAGAGCTAAAAAATTGGAAATAACTTAAGTACCCATCAATCGATGGGAAGAGAAATAAAATGAGGTATCCATACAATGGAACATTATTCAGCCACATAAAAGAATGAGGTACTGACTCACGCCACAGCATGGATGAACCCTGAAGACACGCTAAGGGAAAGAAGTCAGTCACAAATGTCCATGCATTGTATGATCCTTTTTGTGTGAAATGCCACAATAGGCAAATCCATAAAAACAGAAAGCAGATTGGTCGTTGCCAGGAGCTGGGAGGAAAAGGGAAAGAGAGAGTGGCTGCTAATGGGTGCAGAGTTTCTATTGAGGATGATACAATGTCCTGGAATCAGATAATGGTGCACGCTGTACAGCTCTGAACATTTTAAAAACCATTGAACTGTACGCTTTGAAAGGGTGAATTTTATGGTACGCACATGATATCACCGCATAGCCAGTACTTTAAAACGAATGATCACAGTATATACAGAATACTGCTTTCAGGATCATTTATTATTATTATCAACTAGGGGCCCAGTGCACAAAAATTTGTGCACTCGGGGTGGAGGGAGTCCCTCAGCCCGGCCTGTGCCCTCTGACAGTCTGGGACCCCTCAGTGGATGTCCTATGATGGCCCCAGTCTGCCAGGCGCCTTTTGTGTGTGTGTGTGTGTATGTGTGTGTGTGTGTCACCACTGGGGACCTGCCCCCAGCCGCATCAGAGGCTTGGAGCAGTCTTCCTGTGTGTGTCTACCTGCTGGGGGCCTGCCCCAGGCACACCGTGGAGGCTTGGAGCAGGCACCCCCTCTATATTGATCTCTCAGACTCTTGCCCTCCCCTGCATGTTGTTCTCTTTTTTGAGCGTGGCCAGGGCTGGGTGCGGCCTGCCTCCCAAGCTTGCCTACTGCCCATCTTCCTCCAGCCACCAGAAAGCAGGGAAAACCCCACCTCGTGGTCAGGCCAGCCTTTTCCTGCTCCCTGATCCCCGGAAGGGACCTGGGAAGCCACCAA
>PVJC01016130.1:0-34147 GCA_004026665.1 Murina feae
CATCTCCTGAGACTTCCTATATCTTTCAAGACCTTGAGATTTTCAAAGGCATGCCCAGATATCTTGTAAAGTGTCCTCCAATTTGCATACTAGATATTTCATAGGATCTACTTATCACTACTACACTCGGTTCAGGTTGTTACATGATAATTTCCCAGTGATGCCTTTTATGATGATTTTATTTTAAAATGTAATTCCCTTTCCTTCTACTCCACAGGTTTTTTCCAACACTTCAGCTTTGTTTCTCTCTACCTCCAGATATTAAGTATTTTTAATTTCCTGTTACCTATTTGTTTATTGTCAGTTTCCCTTCACTAGAATGTTGACTCCATGAAGGCCAAGATTTTTGTGTGGTTTGTTCATTGCTGTTTACCTAATTTCTAAAATACTTTTTAACACACAGGTGCTACTCAAAAACAGCTTGAATGAATTCAGTAAATGAGCTGGACCTTTTGTTATTCTTAGGAATCAAGAATGAAAAACGAGCTTAGAGATGCTGTACAACACGACATAATTCCAAGAAGTTGGATAAGTTTTATAAGACACCTCACACATAGTGGAACTATTATTTAAAATGTATTTCCTGCTGAGTTGTGAAAGTCCAAATATATAAGCTCCGTTTTCTACTTTTTCCTGAAAAAATAATTGATAGAATTATGGAAATGAAAATCTCTTAACCTTTATGACTTCCATACTTTGCTCAGTAAAATGGATTTCAAACGCAGAAACATTTCTCAGACAGGGCCTTTCAGAACCATTCCCTGACATTTTCCCTCGTGCAAGTGCAAATGCCTTCTGATTCATGGAGATTGGAAACCTGTTAAAAACCCAGGCTGTTCTCAATTACACCAGGAGTTCCATTCCATCAGCAAATTATGCAAGACTATTTTTTATTCCTCTTTTTCATTCTACTTTTTGTCCTTAAAATAGTATTAGAATTTCTATCCAATGTGGGAAAAGATGAAAGTAGGTAAAATTTGAATCTGATAATTGTATTGACTGTGTCCATCTAAGAAGATGTTGATCAGGAGAGGTGATGTGAGTTAGAAGCCTTGATTATTATCTAGAACTTTACTGCCTAGGGCCAAGAAGCAGAAGGTACAGGGAGAAAGAAGTGAAAAGATTTCAGAATTTAATGTCAGAGAGTCTACAAATCATCTAATTTCCTTGAGCCTCAATTTCTTTACCTTACAAAGTTACATATCAGCGTAATTTACTAACTCATTCAACTTCACAAACATTTGTTGAGTCCTCACTGTGACATACCCTGGGCATATGTATACAATAGAATCTATTGGATAGATAAAATTCCTTTCCTCAAACAAAAACATGACAGTATGATAATATTTACAAAACAGGAAAATAAAGAGGGTCATAGGAGCACAGAGGTGTGGTATCTGGGGATAACAGGGAAGGTTTTCTGAATGAGTGGTGTCTGAGGTATCTTAAAAGACTAGAAGGATTGGTTAAGTGAAGCGACTCTGGTAGAAAATGGTAGAGAATATTAATTGAAGGGACAGCAAAATAATTTAGCAAACATTCACTGTTATATACCATGTGCCAAGCCCTGAACTAAGGACTGGAAATAGCACAGAAAAGTAATATGACATGATTACTCCCTTCCTTAAACTGGAAGCCTAACTGGCGGAGAGACATTAAACAAGTAATTTCAAAATTAATTATTTCACAGCACTGTGAAAAGGAGCATAAAGAAGGGTTGGAGTCTCTTAAAGGAGATTAAAAGAAGAACCAGGCTAGGAGATCAAGAAGGAATTATTTGGCATTTTCTTTAAGTTTTGATGCATTAATTAGTACAAGTTAATAAGAAATTAACTTGAATATGAGATTATGGAACAAAATGAGGAGAAACATTTCAGGGATGAGAGTTACAAGATCTGACTTGCTTTTAAAGAAGATAACTGTTGTTACTATGCAGTGAATGGATTGGTGACCAGTTAGAAGATGCAATAGTCCAGGAGGAGGTGACAGAACATTCAACCAAATGTCAGAGGGATTTATGAGGTATATGGAGAGAGAAAGAAGAGTCTTGGATGACTTAGGTAGATGTGACATTGAGCTAAAGAGGGGTAAGTTGAGGTATTGCCAGCACAAAGATGATGAGCCCAGTTATAAATGTATTGAGAATGAGGCATCTGTGAGATGTCCAAATGGAAATTTGAGTAGGGAGTTTAATATGCAGGTCTGACCTTTGGAAAAAAAGATCCAGAAGGAAATATGAACTTGAGAGGCATCAAGGTATAAATGATTGATCTTTCTCATGACGAGATTATTGAGTGAAAAGAACACAAAGTGTAGGACCTATCCTTGAACAATGCCAACTTTTAGAGGTTAGATATAGGTGGATGAGCCCAAAAAGGACTTAAGCAAAGCATCTTGAAATGGAGGAGGGAAATTATGGAACATGAAGGTACTTTAAGTAAGTGGTTGTCATCACTGGTGACTACAAATGATCCACTGGATATGGCCAAGTAGATGGTATTGGTGATTAATGACAATTAGACTCATGGTGTTGGTAGGGTATTAAAATAAACATAAAATAATGTGTTTAAACTGATCAGAAAATAGGGCATAGGAGACCAAAGAGAAGGCTAGTCATTGAGAGAATGTATATAACAGTCTCTTTCTATATTACTATTATTGTATTAACCTACTCTCTCTCATTTTCTTTGAATATACATCATTATAATATACTAGTGGCCCAGTGCACAGATTTGTGCACATTGAAAGGAAATTAATTAGAAGATGGCAGGCAGGATGGGACGGGCATGCCCTGGAGCCAAACTGCCAGGGTCCCTCCCCCTCAGGCCACACCTGGGGCAGCACTGCAGCTCAAAGGGCATCTGCAGAGTGAGTGGGATCTCTCCAGAAGGTAGGGTTTCTTGGCCTGACCTGCAGGGATCAGGCTGAAACCAGATTTCCAACATCCCCCAAGTGGTCCCACAGTGCAAGAGGGCACTCTGCAAATGCAAGTGTGCAGTAAATCAGATTCAGGGACGACAATTCCCCAACAACAACATAGCCCATGGCCAAAAGTGGAATCACATGTCCTCCTCTCTAGTTCCAGGGTGCATCACCAAAGAACTGCAGGTGCCAAGTCACCGCAACTCAGCAACTCCTGCGTTGAGTGCCCCCTGGTGGTCAGTGGGCATCATACCTATCGGCCGGTTGGACGGTCCCTTAGCCTTTTATATATATAGATATATACATATGCGTAATATTCGTGAGATATATTATAGAGTAATAGATATCATTCAACCAATTTGGACCCTGAAATATAACTTGAAAAAATGGCAAACTATCCTATTGCTTTAAGTTTATCTTTCTTATAGAAATGGTACATTTCTTCGATATATACATTCTGCACAGCATTTGAAAGGATTTTAATTTATATTCAGCAGAAACATTCTTAATGAATGAAGGCAAAAGAGAAATTCTCAGATGAAGAAAAGTTAAGAGAAGTGTTGTCAGCTTCAGAGTTGGAATATCCTTGTAGAATCTTTTGTTCAAGGTAATTAATGAGTTGGAACAAAGGAGTAGTGTCTTGAAAAGAACTGGTGCTTGCAAGAAGGAATGAGATTTGAAGACTCCAAGGCAGGACCTTTCCTCACACAGCAAATATCTGCCTGGCCACTTTCATATTCCCTCAGTTGAGATTCCTCCTTGACTCTTTTTATAGTTTAATAGCCCTGGCTGATGTATCTAAGTGGTTAGAGCATCATCCTGCACACCAAAGGGTCATGGATTCTATTGTTGTCAAGGGCATGTACCTGGGTTGCAGGTTCAATCTCAGGCCCCAGTTGGGGTGCGTGCGGGAGGCAACCAATCAATGTGTCTCTTTCACCTAGTTTCTGTCTCTCCCTATCCCTCCCTTCCACTGTCTTTAAAAATTAATGGAAAAAATATCCTTGGGTAAGGATTAACAACAACAAAAAAACTAAACTAAAAATAAACTAAGTACCAGCATGAAAGAAGATGAGCTAAATTAGTTATAGTACATTTTTTAGCTATTAAGATAATACTGAGGATTAACATATATGTATATTATATGTTTATGCATAGTAACCATACTAGGGGCCCGGTGCACGAAATTTGTGCACGGGGGGAGGGTAGGGGTCCCTCAGCCCAGCCTGCCCCCTCTCACAGTCTGGAACCCCTCACTGGATGTCCTATTATGGCCCCAATCTGCCAGGTACCTTGTGTGTGTGTGTGTGTGTGTGTGTGTGACCACTGGGGACCTGCCCCAGCCACATCTGAGGCTCAAAGCAGTCCTCCTGTGCTGGGGGCCTGCCCCCAGGCACACCATGGAGGCTTGGACCAGGCACCCCCTCTATATTGATCTGTCAGACTCTTGCCCTCCCCTGCATGTTGTTCTCTTTTTTGAGCTGTGGCCAGGGCTGGGTGCTGCCTGTCTCCCAAGCTTGCCTACTGCCCATCTTCCTCCAGCCACCAGAAAGCAGGGAAAACCCCACCTCGTGGTCAGGCCAGCCTTTTCCTGCTCCCTGATCCCTGGAAGGGACCTGGGGAACTGCCAAGCAGGCCCCCAGCCCCCAAGAGCTTGCTTTCCCACTCCCCAGTACCCCTCAAAGGGCCTGGGGAGCTGCCATGCAGGCCACTGACTCTTTCCCACTCACCTGTCCCCTGCTGCCTCCTTTCCCACTCCCCAGTGCTGCCAAGGAGTCTGGGGAGCCTCCAAGCAGGACTCCAGCCCCTGCAGCCTTGCTTTCCCACTCCCTGGTGCCCTGCAAGGGGCCTGGGAAGCCCACCAAGCAGGCCACTGACCCCCCCGCTGCCTCTTTCCCGCTCCCCGGTGCCCCGCAAAGGGCCTGGGCAGCCGCCAAGCAGGCCGCAGACCCCCTGCCGCCTCTTTCCCACTCACCGGTCCTGGGTCCAGCGCTGTTCCGCCCTGCAGCCGCTCTGTGCACTCGGGAGGTCCCTCGGCCCAGCCTGTGCCCTCTCACAGTCTGGGACCCCTCTGGGGATGTCCACCTGCTGGCGTGCCTGACCAGCCTGGGTGAGGGGCTTTAAGGCTGCCCACAGCTCCCATTGACCCAATGTCCCAGCAAGGCTGGCTGGAAGCAGGTGTCTGGGTTTTGTTTATCTTCTATAATTGGTGCTGTTCCTTTAAGGTGAGGCCTAATAAGAAGCCTCATTTATGCTTCAGCTCGAGGCTTCTATAATGAGACAATGTTACCCTTAGACTCAAGCCCAGCCTGCTGTTTCCTTCAGCTCCTGAGGATTCTATGATTTATACTATGTTGCAAACATGTTTTGTTTTGAGTGAGGATAAGACAAGCTGGCGCGCAGACAGTTTCATTTTCACTCCTGCTGCAATGGAAGCTGCCGTTTACTCCGTGAGTGGCGGCTGCCATGTTGGCTGGGTTAATTTGCATACAGTTGCTCTGATTGGCTAGTAGGCATCCCGAAGGGACGGTTAATTTCAATATTATACTTTTATTAGTTAAGATATGAATATATAATACTGTATGGTGCAATATGTACACAAACATAAGTTGTGTGTGTTTGGTGAGATTATTGGTACCTTTTTGTCCTTTCAATTATACCATTTTCAAATTTTTTATCAACGGAAAAATACTTTCGTATAAAGAAATTAGTTTTTAATGTAAAAAAGCTTATTTAAGTCAGTAGAGGACTCAGCAAAAGCTCAGAGCCAGGAGGTGATAGGAGAGGGAAAGTGTGTCAAAGTACACAATGAGCTAAATAGAAATCTCAGGAACCAAGTCAAGGGTGCTCTAAAGATCAGCTCTCCCAGGGCTCGAGGAAGGCCTGGTATCCCCTAACCTTCAGTCAGAAACCAGGTTACCCAGTAGCCCTCCTGGTTTGAATTAAAGTGTTTGAATCTGAGTCTTCCCTCAGCCACACTGCTTCTGGCAGGCTTTCATAACACAATAGCGGGCTTAGAAGATAACTCTCCCATGTGGAAAAGTTGTCAAGAAAAATCTATTTACACAGTCACCTGAACATCATTTCAACTCACTGGAGCCTTCCCCCAAACAGCATTCTTATTCTTTTCCAGCTCACAGCGAACTGCTTGCTAAGAAAGCATTTACTGTTATTGTTTTTTCTTTTTCACCTAGAGGCAAACAAGAAACCTTTTCATTAATGTTGATCAAGGTACACTAATTAGGACCAAGTATTTTGGAAGATGGCTTTAATTTTCTGTTTGAAATATTTTGAAAATTTACTTGGAAAGAGAAAGCAATTAAACATTGCAAGTCCTGGAAGAGCTGGTTAATAATTAGTAAAGTAATTCAGGTTAATTTAGTTTGGCAAGTACTAATTGAGGCCCTACTATGTGCAAGCACTGCTAGGTTCTGTGGGGGCCAGTGTACCAATAATATATCCTGGTCCCCAAGAGTTCCTAACCCAACCTGCTGCCTGCATCCCCTTCCTTTCGCACTGTGTACTTACTTATAAGGACACCATCTGCAGGTTTCAGGGCCAGCATCCTGTTTGTGGCATCATACTTGGGTGAAATCATTCTCACAGGTGTAATGGTGATGTCTAACAGTTCTCTGAAGGTTGGATAAGGAGAGGAGGAGGGTGGTGGCAGGTGAACAGAGACATGGCTATTACTATTGCTAAGAAAGAGAAGGAGCCATGGAATGAAAACTGCTTAGAGAATAAAGTAACTCATATCACCCCAACTTCCAGCACTAACATACAACTCTTCATCATTTACATCTGAACACTTTTCACCCAAAGAGTCTAAACACCAATGTACTCAAATATGAATCTATACACATGCAATTACACCCACATGCCATCCTGTATGAAGACAATATATAGCATAAGAAATGCAAGGAAGGAGGATTTTTACAGTAATATATGTGTCTGTAAAATAGACACATCATTTTATAATAAAATTTTAAATAAGTAAAAATGACCTGAACAACATTGCTATTGTAGATCACAACTAATACAATTTGGGGAACATTTTTGGAAGGTAACTTCCTCTCTCAGGATCTGGATGTACTCTGGTATAAAAGGAGCCAGCTGAACTAGATCTTAGGTTGCAAAAAGTATATTTCCTATTTATTAATCTGATTAATCACAGTCCCACAAATATTTGTTGAAAAAGTTCTGAGACTACATCAAGACTCAGTTTTTGTAAAAAAAAAAAAAAAAAAAGTGCCATATTTTGAGTATCAAAGCAGGAGCCTGTGGTGGCATGTGATCATTATTTTGTTAACCCTGTATTTACTGAGTCCACAGATCTAAAAAGGGTGCTCAAAGTTCATTTCTATATTTGAGTTATATTTCGGTGTCTGGGGGCCCAAGGGGAAATAGAAGAAGCTACATGTTAGTAATGTGTTAACAGCATAAGCTTTAAAGTTTGGCAAACTATAAGTTCAAGTTCTTGTTCTGTTACTATTGCTATTTTATGAAACTTGAGCAAATTATTTGTTGTTTTCTCAGTTCCTCACTTACCTCATAGGTTTTTATTGAAATGAAATGAAATGACATATATAAAAAGTTTAGCACAAAACCTGTCCCATGGAAAGTATTACACATATGGCAGAAAGCTTGTAGTTAGCATCAGGAAGAACACTGAGTATAAGAGCAGACCGGTGAGTGAGCTCTTGAGGAATTATCCATACACATGGCTTGTTGATGGAGAATTGAGGAGCTTAGCAGTACCTATAAATAACATGAATTTCACATCATCTCATCAAATTCTCCATTAATTAAATAACCTATATAATAAAAAGGCTAATATGCAAATCAACTGAACAGCAGAATGACAGGTTGCTATGATGTGCACTGATCACTAGGAGGCAGACACTTAACACAGGAGCTTCCCCGTGGTAGTCAGTGTGATCCCACAGGGTGAATGCCGCTCAGCCAGAAGCCGGACTCACTGCTGGCGAGCACAGCAGTGGTGACAGAAGCCTCTCCCGCCTCCACAGCAGCACTAAGGATGTCCAACTACTGGCTTAGGTCTGCTCCCTTAAGGAGTGGGCCTAAACTGTCAGTTGGACATCTCCCGAGGGCTCCTGGACTCTGAGAGGGCACAGGCCAGGCTGAGGGATCCCTCTGAGTGCTCGAAATTCATGCACTAGGCTTCTAGTTATAACCAGTTTTGCTCTCTGCCAAGCCATAATTTCCTTTTCTGTAAAATGAGGATAACAAGAATTATAACTTCCTTTCCATGACCAAGTCCTGTGTAGCAGGCATTGTGCTAGGATCTTTACATTTGTTGTTTTACAAGACCCTGAGATGAGCCAAGGAAGTGAGAGTTATCAGCCCATGATAAAATGGAGCTTATTATGCACAGCTAGAAGGTAGTAGAGCTGAGATTGGAACCGTACCTCATCTGAATCGATCACCCAATTAAATACCCCCATGTTACTAAGAGCCTTATGAGAAGGATTAAATAAAGGAAAATACACACTGCAGTGACTAGTAAGCACTAGTTATCTTTTCTCACCCTGACTCTTAGCAAAGCTTTCAAGCCACTTCCAAGGGTGTCCATGTGAACATCTTGCCTTAATGTTGTACCTCAATCATCAGATCCTGATGCTGTTTCATAATAAATTTACTTTTGTAGATTCACTAAAAGCTAAATTTCTGTAGCATTTTAGTCATCTTACACTCCCATGCTATCCTCTTAAACTTTTTCAGCATTATATAGGCTTCTACTGAACACGCTAGCCCATAGCTACGCCCTTTGAATTGCCTCTGAAGGATCAGAGATCTCTGGGCAAAGGACAGTACCACAAAGGTACACAGTGGAGGTGCGTGCAACCTCAGTGTTTGTTCCATCCTTGAATAAAGTCTGACAAAGGAACATCTGCTATCACAATAGTACCCGAAGGAATACACACACACAAACATGCCTTACACTACAATTAAAAAGCCAGTATCTTCTTTCAGCAAGGTTATTTCCTTGGTCTGCTTGCTTGTTTATTTCTTTGAAGGGGTGAATTAAATTAGCTTTTCCTCTTAATGGCCCATGGAATGAAAAAGTTTACTGCTTACATGTTGTATTTTGCTTAAGCTATCAGTTAGCACATAAGAAATCTAACTCTGTAGTGGAATCAGCTGCCATTTGTAGACCTGTACTATGTACAGGTAATTAAGTAAATGTTTTATATGATACAACAACTTTATGAGAAAGATACTATTACCATCTTATCTTACCAAAAAAGAAAGTTATTTCACTCCCTAATAGCACACAGCCAATAAGGGTCTATGTGACCCTACAGTCTGAGCTGTTATACTCACTGAGTCCTATTGTATTACAATATTAGATATTTTATATATTAGTATAATGTGTATACTGCCCAATAGTATTTGATAATGAATATACTGATTGTTTTACTATTGTGTATATTTCTCTTTGACCTTTCCAGTTTTATTGATGAATCTATGAAAAATAAACTTTAAAAATAAGGTATTATATTGAGTGTGCATTGAATGCTGTGCAATATTCTATATCTACATAACAATTCCTTTTACTCTTACCACAACCCTATAAGTTATGTATATAATTTGTCCCCATTTTATAGATGAGGCTACTGAGACCTGGAGAAAAGCAATGACTTGTCCAAGATTGTACAGATGAGTTAGTAATAGATCCAAGACTTACACCAGGTAGTATAACTGCAAAGCCTGTGCATTGAACCACATGGTATACTAGAGTAGAAATGCATGGAGACTCCTTTGCACTTCCAGATTGAACCTACTTAGCATTCATAATGTCCTGTATTTTTCCTTTCCCAAAGGGTATACACTGTTTCAACACATTATGTTCACTCTCACTAATAAAAAAGTAGGTTTTCTCCTCTCAGCAGGTGTGTGTGTGAGAGAGAGAGAAAGAGAGAGACATAAAGATATAGAGAGAAGCATCATTTATTTATCTATCTCAGTAATATCAGGAAATCCCAGGCCTGGCTAGCCTTCACATACACAAGTGGAAATTTTGAAAGAGAAACCATTTTGCTCTTTTTCACTGCCTTGCCTTTCACTGCACTCTCAATTGCTCTTGCTATAGGCATTGGCCAACCCCATGGCTTCTGTAGAGAACTGCCTTACTATAATGCACCGTCCCATTTCCTCCTGTTTTATTCAGACCCGGTATGCACTCATTGGTCTTTCTTCTCTCCTTTTCCATTTAGTTTTTCACATTAACTGCTAGCTTACTGGCTTAATAATGTGTTTCTACTGAGGTAGGACACATCTGGAAATGTCCAGGAAGGCTGATAAGAGCTCACAGGATGGCCATGGATGTCTGCCATCACTTGAGATTCTCCAGGGAGTTCTGCCCTTAGAATTCCACTGGCCCACACTTCCTGTCACCTCATATAAGTTCTCCCAACAGCATTCTTTTCACTTGTCACAAAGATAGCCAAAAGCCCTTTGTTTAAATGGAGAATTGAAGGCTTGGGATGTGTTTGTCCCAATATGAACAGCATTTTAGGTTACAATGGCAGGAATGATGAATATGGAAATAGAACTTCTCAGTCCTATTGTGACTGCCTAGTCATAAAATTTGGCCTCTCACACCTCCAAATTGGAGATAAGAACACCTGTTTAATAAGCTTCATGGGGTTTTTGACAATCACTTTCATTTACATGTAAGAAAGCCTTCTGGACTTATGAAGAGTTTCCAAACAGTACCCCCGCTAGACAAGCTTTACACTCTTTAGTGGGGACAGAGATCAGTGAGAGCCACAGTCAGTGGGCTGGGCACTGCTACCCACACAAGCCATCATTGAATAAACAGCATTTACTGAGCACTTGTTATATACCAGCCACTTTACTAGGTGAAAAAGGACAGAGAGGAGTAAGACACCACAACTCAATCAGAGCCTGCTTATGGAAACCTGTTCCATGCTAGCCATTGTGCTTGTCATGGGCACACAGCTGTGGAAGGCTATGTGATAGAGTTTACTGAAAGACAAGAAACAAAATTTAAACATAATGAAGTGGGGAAAAAATAGAGAATTCTAGGACAACACATCAGAGGGATACTTGATTCAGACTAGTGATGTAACCATGAACAACGATACCCATAGAAAGTTGTATCAATTTCCTAGGGTTATTGTAACGAAGTCCCACAAACTGGGTAATGTAAAACAACAAAATGTAATTTCACAGTTCAGGAACCAGAAATATGAAATCAAGGTGTCCATAGTGTGGGTTTCTCTGAAACCTGAGAGAGAAACTGCTCCATGCCTGTATCCTAGTTTCCAGTGGTTATAAATGCCTCATTCCAATCTCTTTGCTTTCTTCTCTGTTTCTGTATGTCATTTTCTGTCTCTTATAAAGACTTTCTCATTGGATTTAGTGCTTAACCTAACCCAATATAAATCTCATCTCAACCCTTATCTTACTTCTGCAAAGACCCTATTTACAAATTAGGTTTTATTTTAAGGTTTCAGGTGGAAATGAATTTAGGGAGTGGGGGACGTAATTAAATCTACTACAAGGGAGGAGGAACAATTTTAGAGAATAAGTAATGGAAGTGCATCCCAGCATGGAGAACAGAATATGCAAAGTCCTAAAATGAAGAAAGAGTATGACACACTGAGGAATTAAAAAAGAAAGTCAATGTGGCCAGAGCAGGGAGGGCAGGAGAGAGTTGAAAGTGATAAAGATGAACAGAAAAGTAGAGTCTGAAAATTCAGCTGAAAGATTTAGGCTCTTTTTCCTGAGAGTAATGAGGGACAATGATGTGTTTCAAGTAAAAACTGACATGATACATTTGTTCAGAGAAATCATCCTGGCTTTGAGCAGAGAATAAAATGTTGAAAGATTAGAGGAAAAGAGTCTAGCTGGGAAGCTTCTGTTTGAATGGTGGCCTGAGTCATAAGTGGCTATGGAGACGAAAACAAGTAATGTATCTGGGGGAGAAATAAGAGATTTAATTAAGAAGGACTTGCAGGACTGTGCAATTCAAAATGTATCTATGCGAAGTGATAAAGATTAACTAAACTTATTGTGGTAATCATTTTATAATACACTAGGGGCTTAGTGCACAAATTTGTGCACATTGAAAGGAACTGTGGGCCGTGAGGCTGCGGTGGGCACAGGGGTGGGTCTCAGCCCATTCTCCATGCCCCTACCTGGCCCCTTCCACTGCAGCCCCTGGTCCCCTGTGTGCCAGCAGCCCCACTCCCACCACTGCCACTCCAATGTGCTGACTGTGCTGGGGATGGTGCCATTAGCAGATGTGAGCAGTGGCTACTGCCCTGATTGCCCCTCAGGAGCAATCAGTACAGACATCCACAGCTTGCACACACTGATGGCACCAAGTGATCAGGGCCAGTGATGGAAGTGGGTGCAAGCACTGGGTAGGACCACAGCATGTGGGAGCAAAGAATTTTCAGTAATCACCAGAGGCTTGTCCTGATGACAGCCACCTTGGTCAGGTGCTCCTGCTCCACCATCCCGCTGGCTGCTGATGCCCGCCATGTTCCACGCGCCCCTGGTGGTCAGCACATGTCATAGTGACCAGTTATTTGGTTGTTATTCCATTTGGTCTATTTGCATATTAGCCTTTTATTATGTAGGATACAATAAATCATTTTGTAGTATACCTTAAGCCAGTGGTTCTCAACCTTCTTAATGCCACAACTCTTTAATCAGTTCCTCATGTTGTGGTGACCTCCAACCATAAAATTATTTTCATTGCTACTTCATAACTGTAATTTTGCTACTGCTATGAATCATAATGTAAATATCTGATAAGCAGGATGTATTTAGGCGACCCCTGTGAAATGGTCATTCGACCCCCAAAGGGGTCGCAACCCATAGGTTGAGAACCACTGCCTTAAACTAATCCAACATTGTATGTCAGTCATACCTCAGTAAAATTAGAAAAAGGCGAGAAAAAAAGTAAATTTTTACAAAAAGGACTGGAGGGGGCTTAAGGGAAAGCATGGAAGTATAGATTTTTATATGCTTTAATTAATGAAGAATTTTTACCCCATTTCCTAATAGCTGACTAAATTCCCAATTGATTTCAATGATTTTCTCAGAGATATAATGTTCATTAAAAAATGT
Source organism: Murina feae (assembly GCA_004026665.1). Classification (NCBI taxonomy): domain Eukaryota; kingdom Metazoa; phylum Chordata; class Mammalia; order Chiroptera; family Vespertilionidae; genus Murina; species Murina feae. The sequence continues at coordinate 13,051 of PVJC01016130.1, forward strand.
GACAATATTGGGACATTTTCTTTAGGTCCCCTTGTGTTCATTTGAATTCTTTTACTTCTAAGAAATATTAACTGAAGATTAACTAATGTAAAACAATCCTATATCATAAAAGCATATTATGCAAATTAACCGAACAGTGGAATGGCAGGTTGATGGGGGATTGGGGGGAGCACCAGCAAGCAGGTGGCACCAGTCCAGACAAGACACATGCCAGTGGGCAGAGGGAGGGGATTGGGCTGGGGTGGGTGGCAGGATGATGGGGGCTGGCGCCATCCCCAGATTGCCCACCGGGTTGCCTCCCACAGAAGGAGGCCACCAATGGCGATGGGTCGATTCCGGGCAGGGCAGGCCACTCACTGTCCCCAGATTGGCCCACTGGGGTCACCTCCCACAGAGGACATCCCTTGAGGGCTCCTGGACTGTGAGAGGGCACAGGCCAGGCTGAGGGACACCCCCCACTGAGTGCATGAATTTTCATGTACCAGGACTCTAGTTAATAAATAAGGAAATTTATGTACTCATGCTCTGAAAAGTGATCAGGGGCTTGCCTAGACCTCATGACTTAAACACAGTATCTGCATTTTTCCCCTCTTTGTCTAACCCTAAAATCCACTTTTCCAGCCTTGTGATGGTGGAAACAATGTCCAAGAATAGTCTCCCCCAGTAATTTTGTTCAATGTCCTGAGAAAAGTCTACCTATTCTAACTTGGGTCTTGTTTCTATCCCTGAACCAATCCCTGCACTCGAGTGAATGGAGTATTCTGTTAAACCTAGATCATGTGCCAAAATTTGGGAATAAATAAGTCCATCTGAGCCTCATGACCAAGTAGATTACTACAGAATGAATAAGAGAGGGTTCCCTAAAGGAAGCAGAGAAAAATAATGACAAACTTACAGGTATTTCATACACACTGTACAATGGTTCCAAGCAAAAACAATTATCTTAAGGCAGAGTAAAGTGGGAGAGATGACAGCAACTGGTAGGAAGGAAGGGAGAGAGTGTGAGAGAGTGAGGGAGTGTGTGAACATGTGTGGTGTGCATGTGTATGAGCTAGGGACAGGTAGATTCTGCAGATCTTCTAAGGGGCTGCCAAACCGGGCAGTCTTAGATGGCGGAGCCCGGTTCCCAGCGCAGACACTCCTGGGTGGCCAGCGCAGGCACAGAGACCACCATCTTGGGAAACAGAGCTGCTTGCAACTAGGATCCTGGCCTCAGCACAATCCAGTCTGGTCTCAGACACAAACCAGGACCCTGCAGCCACTGGGGACAGACCTGCAACCACAGCTACAGACCCATGGACACCAAGAATCCAAACATCCCGGTGGCAAAGCTCTGAGTAACAGAACCCATCCCCCTCCCTGAAGGCTTGCGGGCAGCACCATAATAACTGATAGACCCACCCCTCACTCAGGCCTCCACACTGCTATAGGAATTTTAGCCTGAGAATGCACGAATACTGGGAAACCTGTTCCTGCAGCACAGGCTAGGGAAATTTTAGCCTGGAAATGTGTGAACACTGGGAACCTGTTCCCCCACAGCACAGGCTACAGGAATTTGAGCCTGGGAACACACAAACACTGGGAACTTGTTCCCCACACCATGGCTCTGGGACCCCGATTCTCCAGGCAGGAGGCAGCACTAAGCACCAGTGACTTGACTCTGTTTCTTATCACCTGTGCCTGGGATCCCTAATTTCCAGTGCATTCACACTAAGAGCCAGTGACTCCAATTCTTGGTGCATGTGCACACAGGGACCCTGATTCTCAATGTGAGGCCATGAAGAGCAACAAAGACTCTAATACTGGACTCTTGGTGAACTTTGACTCCTGGCACATGTTAGGGGGCTCTCATTTTCAACACACTACATGGGGGTCTCTGTTTCAGCATGGTGCAGGTGGGGTCCCTGATTCTAAGTGCCCACACGAGGTCACACTTAGTGCTGGTAACACTGACTCTGAGTGAGCCTGGTTTCCACGACAACCGCACATCTTAGTGTTGGAGATCTTCAGTGACACTAGGTGGTGCGAAGCTCCCACTGCACATGGCCCAGGCCCATGCAACTCGACCTTTGAACCTTCTGGAGATAGTCAGAAAGGGGAGATGACACAATCCCCAGAGGAAAGAAAATGAGGAGTTGCCAAGAAAGGAAATTAGTGAAATTGAAGCATGCAACATGAAAAAGAATTCAGAGTAATGGTTGTACAATTCATTCACCGGATGGATGAGAAAATCAACAACCTATGCAATAACCAGGAAGAAATGAAAAGTGATATAGCTACAATCAAAAACACCATGGAAGGTTTCCACAGTAGACTAGAAGAAGCAGAGGACTGAATTAGTGAGTTAGAAGATCAGGTAGAGAAACAAGCTCAATCTGAACAGCCACTGGAGAAAAAAATTAAAAAGCAGAAGGAGAGCCTAAGGGAGATTTGGGACAACATGAAATGAAGTAACATACATATAACAGTGCTGCCAGAAGGACAGGAAGAACAGCAAGGATTAGAAAATCTATTTGAAGAAATAATGACAGAAAACTTCCCAGATATGGAGAAGAAAAAAGTTACACAAGTACTCAGAGTTCCAAGCAAGATGAATCCCAAAAGATCCACACCAAGACATGACATACTAACAATGGCAAATGTCTATGACAAAGAGAGAATCTTAAAGGCTGCAGAGAGTTACCTACAAAGGTTCCCCCACCAGATTATCAAATGATTTCTCAATAGAAACACATCAAGCTAGAAGAGAATGGAAGGAGGTATATAAAGTGTTGCAAAGCACAGGACTGAATCCAAGAATACTCTATCGAGCAAGACTAATAATCAAAATTGAAGGGGAACTCAGGAGCTTCGCAAACAACAACAAAAAAAAAAGGCTAAGGGAGTTTATCACCACCAAGCCAGCAATGCAAGAAATGCTGTGAAAAGAAGAAATAAAAAGGTAAGAAAGAACACAGGCACAAAAATAGAAATGACTACAAACAAGTACCTTTCAATAATAACTTTAAATGTAAATGGACTAAATGCTCCAATCAAAAGACATCGAGTGGCTGAATGGATAAAAAGATATGACCCATATATAAGCTGAATTGGGTGCATACTTATATCTGACAAAATAGACCTCAAAGTAAAGGCCATAACAAGAGATAAGGAAGAAATTTCATAATACTAAAGGGATTGATACAATAAGAGGATATAACCCTGATAAACATATATGCACCCAATTCAGGAGCACCCAAATACATTTTAAAAAAATGCCTGGAAGATATCAAGGGAAAGATCAACAACAATACAATCATACTAGGGGACTTAAACACATCACTGACATCACTGGATAAATCATCTAGACAAAAAAAATCAGCAAAGAAACAGCAATTCTAAATGACTTACTAGATCAGATGGACTTAATTGACATCTTCAGAACATTTCACCTCAAAGCCACGGAATATACATTCTTCTCAAGTGCACATGGGACATTTTCAAAAATAGACCACATATTGGGTCACAAGCAAAGTCTCCTCAAATTCAAGAAGATTGAAATCATACCAAGCATCTTCTCAGACCACAATGGCATAATATTAGAAATAAACTATAATAAAAACATAAAAAATCTCAAACACTTGGAATCTGAATAGCATGCTATGAAATAATGATTGGGTCATCAATGAGATCAAAGAAGTAATTAAAAACACCCTAGAAATTAATGACAATAAAAGCATAATAATCCCAAATCTATGGGCACAATGAAAGCAGTCATGGGAGGAAAGTTTATAGCTCTACAGGCCTATCTCAAAAAAAAAAATAACAACAACAAGAAAAAATGATAGTAAATCATCTAACTCTACAACTTAAAGAACTAGAAAGAGAGCAACAAGAAAAGCCCAGAGTGAGCAGAAGGAAGGAGATAACAAAGATCAGAGCAAAAATAAATGCATAGAGACAAAAAAAATACAAAAGATCAATGAAACCAAGAGCTAGTTCTATGAAAGAATAAACAAGATTGATGAACCTCTAGCTAGGCTTACCAAGAAGCAAGGAGAGAGGACCCAAATAAACAAAATCAGAAATGAAAGAGGCGAAATAACAACAGACCCCGACATAAATTCAAAAAATTGTTAAAAAATAATATGAACAACTCTACTCCAACAAACTAGACAACCTAGAGGAAATGGACATATTCCTAGAAAAATACAATCTTCCAAAACTCAATCAGGAAGATTCTAAAAATCTCAATAGGCCAATAACTATGGAAGAAATTGAAGCAGTCATCAAAAAGCTCCCAGCAAACAAAAGCCTGGGGCCAGACAGATTCACAGGAGAGTTTTACCAAACATTCAAGGAAGAACTAAAACCTATCTTCCTGAGACTAATCTAAAAAATTCAAGAGGAAGGAACATTTCCAAGCTCATTCTATGAAGCCAGCATCACCCTAATTCCAAAACCAGATAAAGACAACACAATGAAAGAGAATTATAGGCCAATATCCCTCATGAACATAGATGCCAAAATACTCAACAAAATTCTAGCAAATCGGATTCAGCAATACATCAGAAAGATCATACACCATGACCAAGTAGGATTTATCCCAGGGATGCAAGAATGGTACAATATCTGCAAATCAATAAATGTGATACATCACATAAACAAATTTAGAGATAAAAATCACATAGTCATATCAATTATTGCAGAAAAAGCATTTGACAAAATCCAACACCCTTTCTTGATAAAAACTCTCAGTAAGGTAGGAATAGAAGGATCATACTTCAACCTAATAAAAGCCATATATGACAAACCCATAGCCAACATCATATGCAATGGTCATAAACTAAAACCATTTCCCCTAAGAACAGGAACAAGGCAGGGATGCCTCCTCTCACCACTGCTGTTCAACATAGTACTGGAAGTACTAGCCATTGCTATCAGATTAGAAGAAGAAATAAAAGTCATCCAAACTGGGAAAGAAGAAGTAAAACTGTCCTTATTTGCAGATGACATGATACTGTACATAGAAAACCCTAAAGACTCCATAAAAAGTTATTAGACTTAATAAATGAATTTGGCAATGTAGCATGATACAAAATTAATGCCAAGAAATCTATGGAATTTCTTTACACCAAAAGTGAACTTACAGAAAGAGAGACTAAAAAAGCAATCCCATTTACCATCGTACCCAAAAAATTAAGATACCTAGGAATAAACTTAACTAAGGAGGTAAAAGACTTATATGCAAAAAACTACAGGACACTGAAAAAAGAGATAGAGGAAAACATAAACAGATGGAAGAACATACTGTGTTCATGGATTGGTAGAATCAACATCATCAAAATGTCCATACTACCCAAAGCAATCTATAGATTCAATGCAATCCCCATTAAAATACCAACAGAATATTTCACAGATCTAGAACCAGTATTCCAAAAATCCATCTGGAATTTTTTTTAAAAAGACCCTGAATAGCTGCAGCAATCCTGAGAAAGAAGAACAAAGTAGGAGGGATCTCAATATCAGATATCAAGCTGTATTACAAAGCCACTGTTCTTAAAACAGCTTGGTACTGGCACAAGAACAGACATATAGATCAATGGAATAGAATAGAGAACCGAGAAATCAACCCAAACCACTATGCCCAATTAATATTCAACAAAGGAAGCAAAAGCATACAATGGAGTCAAAACAGTCTCTTCAATAAATGGTGTTGGGAAAGAGCATACATACAATGGAATCAAGACAGTCTCTTCAATAGATACATGCAAAAAGATGAAACTAGACCACCAACTCACACCATTCACAAAAATAAACTCAAAATGGATAAAGGACTTAAATGTAAGATGGGAAACCATAAAAATACTAGAGGAATACACAAGCAGTGAAATGACAAACATATGCCTAAGGAATTTCTTCACTGATACTGCTCCTAGGCAATGGAAGCTAAAGAGAAAATAAACAAATGGGACTACATCAAAATAAAAAGCTTTTGCACAGCGAAGGAAACCATCAACAAGACAACAAGAAAGTCCACTGCATGGGAGAACATATTTGCTAATGATATCACCGATAAGGGTTTAATCTCCAACATTTACAGGGAACTCATACAACTTAACAAAAGCAAGATAAACAATCCAATCAAAAAATGGCCAATGGACCTAAATAGACATTTTTCAAAAGAGGACATATAGAGGGCGAAAGACATATGAAAACATGCTCAAAGTCACTAATTATACAAGAGATGCAAATCAAAATGACAATGCGGTATCATCTCACACCTGTCAGAATGGCTATCATAAACAAATCAGCAAACAAGTGTTGGAGAGGATGTGGAGAAAAAGGAACCCTTCTGCACTGCTGGTGGGAATGCAGACTGGTACAGCCACTGTGAAGAACAGTATGGAGTTTCCTCAAAAAACTAAAAGTGGAACTCCCATTTGACCCAGTAGTCCCAATTCTAGGAATATATCCCAAGAAGCTAGAAACACCAATCAGAAAGGATATATGCACCCCTATGTTCATAGAAGCACAATTCACCATAGCTAAGATTTGGAAACAACCTAAGTGCCCATTAGCAGATGAGTGGATTAGAAAACTGTGGTACAACTACACAATGGAATACTATGCTGGAGTAAAAAAGAAGGAATTCTTGCCATTTGCAACAGCATGGATGGAACTGGGAGCATTATGCTAAGTGAAATAAGCCAGTCAGAGAAAGATAAATACCACATGATCTCACTCATTTGTGGAATATAGAGAACAGCATAGACTGATGAACAGGGAGAGATCTAGAGACAGAAAAATAGCGATCAGACTGTTAATCCCCAGAGGGAAAGTAGGAGAGGGTAGGGGTAAGGGAGAGAGATCAACCAAAAGACTTGTATGCATACATATAAGCCAAACCAATGGACACAGACAACAGGGGGATGAGAGCATGAGGGGGGTGGGGATTAATGGGGGGATGAGGACACATTTGTAATACCTTAACCAACATATTAAAGATTTTAAAAAGCCATTGGACAAAGAAAAAAATAGAAATATTAATTCCCCAAATGTTCTAGAGTTTAACAAAATATGAAGCACATTAAAAATCTTAGAGGGGCACAACAAAAGAAACCATCAACAAAACAACAAGAAAGCCCACTGCATGGGAGAACATTTTTTGCCAATGTTATCACTGATAAAAGTTTAATTTCCAATATTTATAGGGAACTCGTACAACTTAACAAATGGAAGATAAACAATCCAATCAAAAAATGGGCAAAGGACCTAAATAGACACTTTTCAAAAGAGGACATTCAGAAAGCCAAGAGACATATGAAAACATGTTCCAAGTCACTAATCATCTGAGAAATGCAAATCAAAACAACAATGAGGTACCATCTCATACCTGTAAAAATGTCTATCATCAACAAATCAACAAACGACAAGTGCTGGAGAGGATGTGGAGAAAAAGGAACCCTCATGCACTGCTGGTGGGAATACAGACTAGTGCAACCACTGTGGAAGACAGTATGGCATTTCCTCAAAAATTTAAAAATGGAACTGCCATTTGACCCAGTGATCCCACTTCTAGGAATATATCCCAAGAAGCCAGAAACACCAATCAGAAAGGATATATGCACCCCTATGTTCATAGAAGCACAATTCACCATAGCTAAGATTTGGAAACAGCCTAAGTGCCCAATAATAGATGAATGGATTAGAAAACTGTGGTACATCTACACAATGGATTACCATGCTGCTGTAAAAAAGAAGGAATTCTTATCATTTGCAACAGCATGGATGGAACTGGAGAGCATTATGCTAAGTGAAATAAGCCAATAAATGAAAGAAAAATACCACATGACATCATTCATTTATGGATAATAAAGACCATTATAAACTGATAAACAAAAATAGATACAGAAGCAGAGCAGCATCAAACAGACTGTCAAACTACAGCAGGAAGGCCAGGGAGGGTTGGGGGGGAGAGGAAAGAGATCAACCAAAGGACTTTTATGCATCCATATAAGCATAACCAATGGACACAAAATGCTGGGGGGTAAAGGAGGCCAGGGGAAGGTTAAGGAGGGGTGGGGCAAGAGACACATGTACTACACTTTGCAATATTTTAAGCAATAAAAAAAATCTTAGAGGAAAAAAGAAGACAATACCCTGAATTCAACAGTTATTCCATTAATTTATGCTATTGCCTAAGACATCTATCCATCATCCTTTTATCCTTCCATCCATTCACTACATGTTTATGAAGCATTCACTTAAAAGGAGTTAAAGAATTCAAAGTTGAATAATGTGATTTTTGTTCTCAAGTGGCTTATGATAAAAAAACAGAAGACAGCTATTTCAAGTACCTGTTTAGGCAGAAATTAAGCAAGACACAGATACACTATTAATACAGAATAATTCAATTTTTTGTTTAATGGATAAGTTCAATGGAGTGAATGAATAAGCCCAACCTGCTTCTTTAAAATTTTAATTTCAAATAAAGGGGGAAGGAGAAGATGCTTCACAACTTCTAAGTTAAGTCAGAATTAAATACTCAATAATAGTATAAGAAATGAACTACTAAATATTAAATATAAAGTGAATGTTCCACTTGAGAATTCAAGAGCAATGTTATGAAGAAAGTGGCATTTCAGTGGGACTTAAAAAGAGTTTCAATATCTAGAAGATTTTTATTTAAGCTTGGGGAACACTGGGGATAATAAGCAAGGAGATATAAAATTGTTTGAACAGTTAAAAAAATGATAAGTGACTTGGATGGCCAGATTACAGGATACCTAGAGGATTAAAGAAAAGATATGACCAGAAAGAAGTTTCAGAGACAAATTATGAAGGATTCTTTGGAATCCAGACCAAGGAATGGCAACCATTTTCCATAGATATTTTGGAGAATTTACAGTTTGGGGGTAAGGAATTTAATAATCCGTGAAATAATCTGTGTTTCAAAGATAATTCAGAGAATAATAACTGATATTCCTGAGGGCTGTGGTCCTCCAAAGTCACTTCAACTCTTTGGACCATTCCATTTAGCTTTCTACATTTCTTGGGAGAAATTAGGCATTTTAAAACATGTTAGAAATTAATTCCTATTTTCTCCAAAGAAAATACTTTCATTTTTAAGCAGTACAGTACTAAAATTACGTTTTAGAACTGCCACCATTCCTAGAGAAGAAGCCAAACCTATGGGATTTCCAGTCTACTTTGCTTCAGTTTATTCAAGACATTAGGTGGCAACAAGGTCAAGGAACACAAAGTCATAACACCTTTATGTTTAGACACAATGCCTTTGGTGGAAATCTCAAATCCTTTTAGCACTCTCAGAGCTTCTGGTACATGTTAAGTAAAATTGTATTTTATCAGTTAGTTTGCGACTACATTCGGTCCATTTCCACCTCTGCTAAACATGCCCTCATTCACAATTTTTTTTGTGCGTCAGAAGAGAGAAATACCAAGGAATTTATGATCTGAAGTATAGGAAAGGTATCTTGAAAAAAATGTACTTTGGGACAAGAGTTCAAAGACATTGGCATACTCTTGTGAGTTCACATAGACACACATGATACACGAAAAAATCATTAGAACCACAGACTCATGAACAGTGGCATTTCTCCATCTGCACTGGTGACAACACGATTTATATAACCATACTACCTCTTCCCCGAAGCCACAGACAGCCCCCACATGAGATGTGATCCTGTTGCTGGCAAGCGGGGTGTGAATGATAAGCCCTTTGAATGGAAGTTGCCAGTTCTCACTTTGGAAGGTCTTTCCCACACAGCTACCCTGACCAACCCACACATTCTTACCACCATAAGGAGAAATTCCTAGAGTGTTAAAACAAGCAGGAACTTTGTGGACAATGACATTCTTTTTTGATGTAGAAAATAAGATCACTGAGATGTCATTCCTTGTTGGTCAATATTGATAATAGAGCTACTAATACTGAAGAATATAATTTATTATATGTGAACAGCACTTTACAGTTTATGAAGCATCTTCAGGCCTAATCCCACTTCAAGTTCTCACAAATCAATGAGGTGATATTTATCATCCCCATTTTATACACGAGGAAAATGAGGCTCTGAGAAGTTCAACGAACTCATCTAGGGCCAAAGCATTAGCAAGAGTTAGGAGTTGAGGCAACAACTGCGATATTCTGAGAATTAGACCACAATGCAACCCTATATTACATGGCCTCCCAAAGGATTCCCACCAAATGACCCCTTGTTTGGTGTTTGTTATTATGACAAATTCTAAAGGAGAATTCAAAACAATTTCCCTAAGCTCCTAGATTAGGTGCTTTGAGCTTCCACTGAGTTCAAGACTGTAGAGGAGTGCACTGGGTGTAGCTGAAAGCACTGTTCCTATCACAGAAGAGCTAGGATATAACTAGGGCAGATTCTTCTCTTTCCTATAAGAGAATCAGAGTGTCCTCTTGTTCATACAGCTGCCATTCAGATTTCCATCTGATATTAGCTAATTTGGCATGAACAGAGACAATGCAATACAACACTTCAGGCTATGATGGTAAGTGTTTGGTTTAACGGAGAGCAATTTAAAGTGAGCCACAATTTAGTTCCAGCAACATATGATGCAGGAGTTGAGAGAAGGAAGAGATGAGTGAAGGACGAAGACGTCTAGAAAGGCTTACAATTAATCCTTACAGAAAGATGAAAAGCTAGGACTTTCGTGACACATAAACCCGGGCACATGAGCCCAGCACAACCTTTTACTACCAGTAACTTTGGGTGAGCCACTAAAATTTTCCAAACCTCCATTTTTTCCTCTGTAACATGATATCTCCTGTGTCTTAGAGTGATGGTGAGAACCATGTGCGATAAAATATCTCAAGTTCTTAGCATAGGGCTTGGCACAGAGTGTTTCTAGGAGGCTTTCATAAAGGTGTGGAATTTAGACTGGCCTGGCTGGATGGGTAAGGTGTGAGGGGCTGGCCCACGTGGTATGCAGGCTGGTTACCAGAGAACACAGCTGCACATCTCTGTATCTTGCCCTGGCATCCTGCTTGGCTTGGGTGGACTGGCAGTCTTGGAGGACATGGGCAGAGAGGTGTGAAAAGCTCTGGGCTGATTGTCACACAAGGACATGCATGTTTGTAAATGGGTGCTTTAGAGCCCATAGTGAGCATTACTCAAGGCTGGGCTCCTGAAATAAACCAGCGGGGTGCTTTGAGGCCAAACATTAATGCTTTTGAGGCAGTGATGGGTAGAAAGGGAGACAAGCTGGCTCCTTGAATAATCCCAGAACTTTTGGGGGGTTGTGCAGAAGTCTCTAGGGTAGATGCTTTTCCTACAAGAGAACCATGTGGAGAGTCCTCTTGGTCATACTACTGCCAGTTGTATTTCTATTTGATATTAGCTAATTTGGCCACGAACAGAGATAATGAAGTACAAATACAGCAGGCTATGATTATGTGTTTAATGACCTAAATGAATGCCTTACTGAGGGTGAGTGCAGCTCTGAAAAAGTTGGTAGAGGAGGATAGAGAATTGTATTTGTTTCCTAGGGATGCTGTAACAAAGTACTGCAGACTGGGTGGCTTAAAGACATAGCATTCACATATGCACAAACCCTTCTACTTAACCTGGACATTCATCTTCAGCCAAATATTTAACCTCCCCTCACCCCACCAAAAAAGAAGCTTTAAAATAATTTACAAATCATGGAATTACTGAGATTCTATGGGAGCCACTATATGACTCCCACTAAGAGACCTCCTAGTGTCTACATCAGTGATTTTGTTCTTCTCATGGCACACATAAACCAATTACTAAAATTTTGAAGCACACCAAAAAAAAAATATTATTTTTGCTGACCTAATTAAAAATAGGTATAATTTGATTCATTCACATCAGATGGCTTTTGTTGGGATGATTGTCATTTTTTTATTTGACAATCTAAGGGGAAAAGAGTTCAGTGCCCCTGAGTACATAGTCAGGAACTGCATGTTTGTTTGTTTTTTTTAATATATTTTATTGATTTTTACATAGAGGATGGGAGAGGGATAGAGAGTTAGAAACATCAATGAGAGAGAAACATCGATCAGCTGTCTCCTGCACACCTCCCACTGGGGATGTGCCCACAACCAAGGCACATGCCCTTGACCGGAATCGAACCCAGGACCTTTTATTCTGCAGGCTGACACTCTATCCACTGAACCAAACTGGTCAGGGCCAGCAGGTACCACATGTTTTAAAATTTCTTGCAACTCACTGGTTGAAAATCTCTGATCTACATGAATACTTTCAATAATGGAGGCCATTCATAGACAGTCCAATTTATGTTCTTACCGCTTTCAGTGTTAGAGTTGTTATATCTAGGGAAAAATAAACTTCCTTTTATTCTTTCATTCATTCCCTCACTCACACGTCTTTATAAGTATCTTACCACCTGTTAACCACTGTACTAGTCCTTAGAAAAAATACAAAGAGGTTACAATACAGTAGTGGATAAGAGAAGCAGTTTCTTCCACCACAGTGCTCAGGGTGGCTGTGAAAATAGACATTTGTGTACATAACTGCAAGAAAAGCACGGGAAAATAGGTAGACGGTACTACTAGAACTAATAACTGAGGGACATATGATGGACATGATGGGAGGAGTGTGAATTCTGAAGAATGAATAGGGGACAAACAGTACAGGGAGGAGAGCCAAGGGGGTTCTTGAAGAAGGAAGGGTGGTTCCAAGCAAATAGAAAAACATACCTAAAGATTCCAAAACTTAATATGCTGCTGAGATTGCAGCATGAAATCACATGGACCCTTGAATGTCATCTTTCTCAAAGAATTCCACTGTGGCTGAAGCGAAGACGAAGAAGCAAGGAGATGTGGCTATAGAGTGAGGGAGCACAGGATTAGTTAGGATATACGGGCCATCAAAGACAAACTTTATCTAAAATGATGTGAAGCTATGGAAGGGTTATAAACAGGGGTGAGGCATGAATTGGAAGGGAGCAAAGTGAAGTGGCTAGATCGGTTATGAGGCTGCTTTAACAGTCCAGGTGAGATATGAAAATGGCTTAGACTAGAGTGGTGGAGAGTTGAGATGGAAACTGAAAGATTACAGAGAGATTTGGGAGGCTGAACTCAGTCATTGATGCTAGTTCCCTTGGCTGAATTTCACAATATAAGGAGCTTTACATCTTCACCTGACCACACATCAGCTCCTCAAAGACAGGCATTGCCACTCCTATCCCCTATGCCAAATTGGACTTATCCAAGAGCACAGCCTTTACATTTCCATTCATAGACCATGGTCTGACACCCTCTTCTAGTTACAGTAGTCCAGATACATACTCTCTCAATGTCTGTTGATGGTTATCTGATGGTGCTTCCAAGTTTTTCAACTGAACCCTCAAATGATAGAAAGGGCAAAAGGATGATTGCTGGGAGAAGAAACTCAAGACTAAAAAATAAAATAATAATTAATTGAAAGGTTTAAGAACCAACAATATTCTATTAAACTTGAAGCATGTTTTGGGAACCAGATTATATAAATTGAACTTTTTGGCACAATAAGATATGACACAAAGATTAATCAATAGATTTTAAACGTAAAAATGGTTTTAGGAAACATTGCTCAGTAAAGCAAACATTATTCCTGTCTTAAAATATGGAACCATACTTTTGTGATCACAGAAGGGGGTGATTTCTGAGAGTAGAAGCACAGCCAGGCCCATCAGAAATACCAGTCCCAGGGACACATTCATTTTGAGCCAGCCTGTTCTGTTGACATCTCCCAGGAGAATGTATGAGAAACTGACATTAGCTTTAGCTCTAAGTTGAGACTGTACCATGAAATCATACGGACATTCAGCTGTTACCTTCCTCCAAAGAATTCCATTTTCTATAAACTGCAGGAGACCTAACACACATATTAAAATTTACTATGGTTAAGAGAGAGTCAGGAAAAAAAAAAAAGAGAGACAAATGTTGCTTCCAGTATTAACATTCATTATCACCTGATACACATTTTGTTCTTTTGGGGGCATTACCTGACACAGATTTTCATGCCAACCAAAATGTTGCATTTTCAATGGAAATATAGCACATGTCATATTCAACCACAGAAGCTCTGGCTAAAATGAAAGAACACCCAGTTCTGTGTTTCTTTTCTTTCTTTCTTTCTTTCCTTGGTGTCTGCACCAGTTCTGTGCAGTCAGTCACCCATCAGTAATGCTGATAGAGTGTATACTTTGAGCAAGAGCCTTGAAACCTGGTGCTAAGTGAGAGGCTCTCGGGCCACCTGAGCTCCATGAGCGGAGCTGTCTGTCAGGCCACAGTGTGCCCGAGAGCCCTCCAGGAGTGAAAGGCTGTAGCCTGCTATTTAGTTCTGCACGGTCATGTCTAACTTTGTCCTAATAGTCTACTTGTACCCATCATTATTGTATCATAAAGAGTCTTTTCACACATAAAGAACTAAATGATGCAAATGATTTTTATAAAGTAGAAAGATTAAAAAAGAAGGAATTAAAAAAGGAGAGATTCAGCAAGAGAGAGAGACAGAGATTTCAGCATAAAGGCATTATTTAGATTGAATCAAGACAAGTTTCTGAAGAAGTGCTGTTAGGAAGAGACCCAAAATGTGCTTTTATATGTCTCTGTGTTAGAGGGACTGATCTACTGAGACGATTTTGTCTTTTAAATCTCAATTTAAATGCCATTGCCATAGCTGGGAATTCAGTACCTGGACAATCGAAAAATATTTATGCTTAATGTTATGTGAGTATAAAGTTCCTTATAAACTTTATACTCACATAAGTTTTCATGTCTTATTGAAGATTTTTACACATAGTAGGTGATTAATAGTGATGATAATTTCAGCATTAGAAATCAACATTTTGGAAAAAGTATGCAGTGTCTCTGCTTCCTACTAAATGTTCCTCAAAGCTTATAGATTAAAACAAACAAAACACAAGCCAAAGAAATTTAGAAAAGTGCATGCACAAAACAGTATTTAAGATTAAAAAAAACAAAAAACAAAACACATGAAAGTAGCAAATAAGGCCTTTGTCTAAAAATTGCCAATACTGATCCTTCATCCCTTACTTATTCTACGATACTGAGTAGAATTACTTTGGCTTTTAGAGGCAAATCCCTGGAGTCTTATGGTCATGGCTGGCACAGACGCAGTAAAGTTATTGCAGGTGAACCTCCTAAATTCTGAACATAGCATTTTCCCACTTATTCCCCTCTCAGGCCTGTAAGGTAATGGGAAAGAAAGAAAAAGGAGGTTGTTTGAATACTGGGTTCCTTAAAAAGCAACAGATAAAGTCAATGTTACATCTTGAAGTTAATCAGACATCATGGTACTTTTCTTGAGCTATAGCAAAGAAATTTCTCTAGAATTCTCTAGGTAATAGCCTAAGCAGGGACAGAAAAATGAAGGCATTTATTTAGAAACTAGGGGCCCGGTGCTCAAAAATTTGTGCACTCAGGGGGGGTCCGTCAGCCTTGTCTGTACCCTCTCCAAACGGGGAACTCTCGGGGCTGCTGGCTCCTAACTCCTCACCTGCCTGCTGGCCTGATCCCCTAAACTACTCTCTGCCTGCCTGATAACCTGGAACTGCCTCTACCTCAGCCCTGCCACCATGGCTTTGTCCGGAAGGATGTCCAGAAGGTCGTCTGGAAGATGTTCAATCTAATTAGCATATTACCTTTTTATTAGTATAAATGTCACCTTGTCTTAAAAATGCAGGTAGTTAGCAGGTTTCCTATTGTTGAAAGGGAGCCTGCAGTAGCATCCTGGGTTCTGACCAGGGCTTATGCACTGGTGCTTTATCTCAGCAGATGAGATTCCTAGAAGAAGACTCTTTGATGTATCTTGAACATGTCTATCGATTTTGCCAAATCCTCCTCCAAAAATGTTGAAGCACTTTAAACTCCCACCAGCAACCATGAGTGTGCCCTCTGTCCTACTTTGATGCCAATATCATTGATTTCCCCCTAGAAGCTTCCCTACCCCCACCCGGGACTACTTGGCACTTGAGCCAAACTCACTGTTCAGCCTGGGACTTGATTTACTGAGATAGAATTATGGAGGAGGAAAAATAGTGTTTCTCTATCCTTCTGAGTTCTTATCAGAGGCCCTTGTAATGAAAGACAGATTACCAAGAGAAAAGCAAAAGTTCATTAACATGTGTACCTCATGTATATATGGGAGATCCCAGAGAAAAATGAATAACTCCCCAAAGTGGCTTAGAGTCCAGATTTAAATACCTTTTTCCTAGGGAAAGGGGACGGGATATCTAGGCCTCTTAGAGGAGAGTACATGAGTTTTAGAAAAGATGAATGGGGGTGAGGGAGATAGTTTGTAACAAAGTTTGGGTGTGATGTCAACTTGTAGTCTCCTGTGATAGGAGTCAGTCTTCACTGGCTGATGACACTTTTCCCATCGAGGGAACCTTTTGGGGGTCCGATTTTAGGCAGATCAAGAGACTTTAGGAGACTTTAGTGAAAGCCTCCTTGCATTTGCTGTTTTTCAAGCATCTGCAGCTTACGATCATCAATATAACAACACAGCATATGTTGGGGTGGCATGTTCTCTGACCTTCAGAATAAACCCAACAAAAGCTTGTTTCCTCTCTTAGATGATTTGCCACAGTAGTGTTATTCCCTGGAGACGGTATTCTGACCAGACCTTCCTGGGAGTGGTCATAACATATGCTGTGCTTGTAGAAAGGTATAGGCCATATCACTAAATAAACCAGAGTCAGTTTTCTCATCTTGTGGAAAGGGAGATAAAGTTATGATAGTTTATCTCCCTTTCCACAGGTTCCTACAGATTTGTGTCTCTGCTGTAGCCCCGGTAGCCCCAGCGCCTCTGCGACTCTGGAGCTCAGAGCTGCTGGGGTGCCCGGCCACCTTCAGGCTGGGTCTCTGCACTTCAGACCCTGGTTACCCCAGTGCCAAGGCGGGGCTCAGAGCCTCCAGGGTGCTGGGTGCCCTCCAGGCCGGTCCCTGCATTGCTTCTGACACGGTGGCCCCAGCGCTGAGGCGGGGCTTGGAGCCGTCGAGTTGCCAGGTGCCCTGCAGGCCAGTCCCTGCACTAAGCGCTGTGCGTGCCTGGCTGCTGGCCTCCATCTTAGCTGGGTTAATTTGCATACACCCACTCTGATTGGCTGGTGGGCATGGCTTGGCTGGTGGGCGTGGCTTAGGCATCTTGGAGAGATGGTTAATTTCCATATTATTCTTTTATTAGAGTAGATGGTGGCCACCTTACCACAACAACTAACCACACTGATAAGCAACCTAAAACAAAGAGATGTTTTCTAACACCTAGTTAGTGAAATCTCATACTTTAAACATTGGATTGTGTATGAAAAGACCATGATTCTTGCTTCCCAAGAGGCAGGTACTGTATCAAGAATGTAGCTTCACATTGCTGCACTTCCTCTTCCCCTTCAAATGCAATGTGGTGCTCCCTTATGGAATAGGTGAGAAGAAACAACAGAAAACATGAAAATGTGGTATTGGTATTGGGCAAAAGATTTACTTCCAATAAATAAATTATGGAAAAAGTGATGGAATGTCACTCCTGGTCCTAAGTTATAAAAGGCTGTGACTTCCATCCTGACTACAATGTCTTTCCTGTTACTGCTCTCTATCGCTTTGATGGAAGTCAGCTACCATATTGTGAGCCGCCTTATTGGAGATGTCCATGTAGTAAGAAACTGAAGACAGTCTCAGAACATAACCAAAGAGGAACTGAATCCAGCCAACAGCCTAGTGGGTCAATTCACAACTGGGTAAACATCTTTTGAATATTGAAATAACAACACCAACCACCATCTTAATTGCAGCCATACAAAAGCCCTGACCCAGAGGACCTAACTTATCCATGATTGGATTTCTGACTCACAAAAAGTCATGAGATAGTTTAAGCTCCTAAGTTTTGGGACTTTGTTGCTCATTAATAGATACCTAATACAATCTTCTAATTGTAGCTATATTTGTCTTATATAGTCATTCACTTGGTCAAATATTTAATGGGTATCTGTTCTTCTTTCTGGCAAATGCTGTGTTAGGCAAGACAAATCTGAGAGGAAAACAGGATGAAGAGAGAGTAAAACGTTACCATTAAGAAACAGGGTCCAAATTAAATTGTATGATAATGTATATGTTTTTATATTACTTACATTATTTACTCAACATTGTTCTAATTCACCCATTCTATAGCTTGTAGCCTTAATTTGTTCTTTTAAGTTACTACACAGTAACTTAAAAGTAAGTAGCTTATTAAATAAATATACCACAATTAACAATTACATTTTATTTGTGATGTATACTTTGGTTGGTTATGTTGCTTTTATTATGTATTTATTATGTTGCTTTTATTATGTATTTTGTTTTCTAATAGTTTGTTTAGGATATTTATTCATTGGTTGTTGAGAGAGAAGGAAGTGCAGTTTTTATTTCATGTCCTATCCTTACTTGATTGTCCTCAATTCCTATCAACACTTTTCAGCTAATTTGAAATACTTAGGATTCACTACATTTTTATTTTCTAAAAGAAACTGTAGGACTGTCAAATTACAGCAACAAGGACAGGGACGTTGGGTGGGGGGGTAACAGATCAGACATGGGACTTTTGTGTATGCATTTAAGCATAACAAATGGACACAAAACACTGGGGGGTAGGGGAGGTGGGGGGAAGGGCAGGGGGAAAAAGAGATATATGTACTAATCTTTGTAAAGCTTTATGTAATAATAATTTTTAAAAAATTAAAAAAAATAAATATTTAAAAAAAGAAACTGTAGGATTTCAGTTGTATGCTCATTAAAGATTGGTTGAACCCATTTGGTCTGATATTTTCTTTCAGGGAAAAATTTTAAGTACTCATTCAATTTAATAATTTACAATTTCTTTTTCTTCTTGAATTAGTTTTGGTAAATTGTATCTTTTAGAATTTCATTCATTTCATCTAAGTTTTTAAAAATATATATATATTATTGATTTTTTACAGAGAGGAAGGAAGAGGGATAGAGAGCTAGAAACATCGATCAGCTGCCTCCTGTACACCTCCTACTGGAGATGTGCCCACAACCAAGGTACATTCCCTTGACCGGAATTGAAGCTGGGACCTTTCAGTCCACAGACAGAAGCTCTATCCACTAGGCCAAACCAGTTAGGGCTCATCTAAGTTTTTAAATTTATTTACACAAAATAGCTTTATATTTTTTAATTTCTACCATATATGTAGATGTATCATGTTTTTATACTTTTTATTAATCTTATCAGAGTTTAATTTTATTAGTTTTATCAATATAAAAATTATCATATCTATTGGTCTGATTTTATTTTGCTTTATTTTTCTATCTTTAATATGTTCTTCCTTTATGCTTATTCTGCATTTTCTTTTTAGTTCCTTATATGGAAGCCTCAGTATATCCATTATTCATTTTTGGTTCTCAGTTCACAATCACCTTCCTTTTGCCCTGCTTTTAGATGCTGGAGCTGGATTCTGCAAATTAAACTCCTCCTTCTCCAGCTGGCTCTATGTTATGCTCTGACAAGAAGAGACACTATAAGGATCAGGAGCCTGGAGGAAGGAGAAGCTACCTGCTGCTTTCTGTTTCTTCACAGTAGCAGGTGGACTGGTGCCTGCCTGGGCCTTGCAGCATTCCCAGTAATGTTTTCTCCAGTTCCACATACAGCTAATCTCTTTGGATAGAATTCTACTCTGTTGTTACTACTAGCATAGCAAGCATGCAAAGTATCAGCAATCAGCAGACTTGAACTCAAGGTGCCTTGTCTGCTTATATATTATTTTTTGACAGTGAGGTCATATTTCTTGGAAAAGCCTCAGCAGGAAATCACTGAAACCAAGGCTAAAGTTGGATCCCCCAGACAATGTTGCATTTGATTCTGCTAGCTTCCTGAAGTTATTGCCTACTTGAAATGATCTGTTTAAGATGATTTAAGTTGTAGAATGTATAGGAATTGGGAGTCTAAACCTAAGAAGGGCAGTTGGTGGTTTACTAATCTCAAGGGTTATTTCTTTTTCCCTCCAACCAGTGCCAAAGTCAAATGAGACAGGGTTACATTTGAATTCTTCTAGGTGGCTAATTTATTTGTCACTTACTCACACTTTGAAAGAGTAGCCCTGTCAGTCTCTAAATTCATATTGGAGTTTTCTAACATGTTTTCACTTTATGCTGGCCTAGACTTTATTTCCATCTTCTGATTCCCTCCATAGATTTATAACAGAATCCCAACTCAACAAGGTTTGTCTCGGGTAAAATTCATTTTAAATGCCAGCTTACCTCCCAGGATTCATTCTTTTTTTTTCTTTTGTGTGTCTGATGATTATAGCTACTTTGTATTCTTGCCGTAGCAGTGGTAGATATTTTAAAAATGTATTTTAAAATATTTTATGCATAGGATTTAGCTTTTTTCATTTGTAAAGTAACAGAGAATAATTACCAATCCTTACTAACATTGCATCCCTCAGAACTCTTGCATTCTATAAACTTGTGGGAGCAAAGGGGCAGCTGAGTAAGGGAAGGGTAATACCCAGGTCCTTCCACCCGCATATTAAATATTTTTACATTAGACTTCACTTGGGAAAAAAAGTGTTGTGCTGGGGGAAAAAATGAAAACTGCCCCAATCATTATGAGGCACATCAGTATATACTGCCTTACTAAACTAAATTAAGTTGAGAAATTATATTTCTATTATGTTTTGTGTGGGTTTATTAGAAAATGCTATTTGTGAAAATGATCCTCTCAGGGGTCCTCAAACTATGGCCTGCGGGCCACATGTGGCCCGCTGAGGACATTTATCTGGCCCACTGGGTGTTTTTGCCACCTTGTTTTTTCACTTCAAAATAAGATATGTGCAGTGTGCATAGAAATTTGTTCATAGGTGGTTTTTTTTAACTATAGTCCGGCCCTCCAATGGTCTGAGGGACAGTGAACTGGCCCCCTGCTTAAAAAGTTTGAGGACCCCTGAATAGTCAGCCTTGGGCTCCCCCCTCTGACTTCTTCATTTGTTGAAATGTCCAGTTCACTGGTGTGTTCTCTAAACTAATAACTTAAAGTGTGGAAATGCCTGGAATGTAACAATGAAAGAGATCAATGTTTTCCAA
>PVJC01016131.1:0-34116 GCA_004026665.1 Murina feae
ATTTCAGAAGCTGTGCTCCTCAGAGACGCCACAGAAAATTCAGAACACTGGCAGAGCTTCTGAGCATACCACGAAATTCGTCTTTTCCAGAGCCCTCGGTAGCAGGGGCAAATGCTTAAACTTCCCTCCGAATATCTGCATCAGAGTTCCTGCGCTGCTCAAGGGGTACTTAATTATTTGTGAAATTCTTTTCTCTATTTGGTTCCATTTTCTTCTGATTTACATGTAACCGCTGTGCACGGGCACTGCTGTCACTTTTAAGAAGTGAGTGGGCAAGTATGGAGAAACCCCTGGGAAGCGTCTGAATTAGCAGCCATGATTATTCCGTGAAGGATCCCACAGGAGGTTGAGAATGCTTCCAGGTAACGTGGACCCAAGCAACCGTCATCCATCCACCTTTGGCTCACGGAACCTGCAAATGCAAACTGAGCTGTCAGCCTGCAGGACGCCGGCCCACACCGGCCATGCAAAGTGGAATTTCCTCCCCCTGGCATTCCTGCCGCTGACCTGCCAAGGTCCACTGAAACCCGACGCCCAGGCCTGCCGCTTGGGGAGCAGAGCCTGGCACTGAATGCTCCATCTGGGCACACCCCAAGCCACCTGGCCAGCTGCTCTTTTTCCCTGGTTCCCTTTGGCCAGAAGAATCCTGCTCCTGAACCACCTGTGGTCCCACAGATCCTCCTCCCCCACCCTACACCCAGTCCAGAGCCACCAGGGGTGTGGCAAAGGGCCAACAACTTGGCCCGAGAGAAGATGACAACAATAGGAACGGCTAGCAGGGCTCTGGCAGCTTTTGAAAAGACGTCATTTAATCCTGAAGGAGGAAACTGCGGCATTTTGGGTAGATTCGCAACCCTCCGGGGGAAGAAAACATGCAGCAGTTAGAGCCAGCTTCCTCGCTGTGTCCCTCCTCCCCCACGTCACGCTTGGGGGAATTCTGCCCCCCAACCACCCTCAGGAAGGACACCCCACGTGCCTTTTGAGAACAGCGGACAGCAGCATCTTCCCTGAAAATGGATTCTGACAAGTTCCTTGTTTCCCAAACTGCTGCTCTGAGGAACCTCCCACCCCCAAACAAGGTGCAAACAAGCAGGCCACACATGGAGCTCCGGATGCTGTCCAACCTCTGGATCTACTCCAGCTCCAAGATTCTCCCGTTTGAGGCTCACCGAGGGGTCATTCCGCCCAGGGTCCTGGGTGGGGACCTGGAGGGATGTCCTGATGGGACCAAGCCAGGCACCCGCACTACTCGAGAGGCGGGAGCGCAGGCACCTCCCACCTGCTCTCTGGTTCCCAGGTACCTACTCCTTCACAGGGACACATTAATTCTTCCCCTTCCCACCTCACAGTTAATGGGGCCCAAACAAGACTGTGGGGTACACGCCCTGCCTTTTAAAGAACAGATGGCTATGTCAATGGACAAGATTCTCCTTTGCACAAATGCCCCCGGGCCCTGACCCCAGGGGCCAGCAAGGGGTGTGGAAAGGGTGTGAGCCCACAGGACTTACGGAGGATCCTGGTCCTCCGTGTGCGGAGCACTAGGCCAGGCGCTGGAGGACAAAGCTGACAGAAGTTCCTGAGCTCCCACAGACGAGGGCCCCCCTTCCAGGTGTGAGATCCCCTGTGACAGACAGGGGTGAGGATGGCCAGTTCTAAACGGGGCGTCAGTCCAGGGCAAGAAGGGAGGCACCTGCTGGGAGGGAGCTGCCGGCTACCCTTGGAGCCAGCCCACCATTGCCTCCTGCACCCAAAGGCCAGTGACCGCCCCAGGCCAGTGCTCTAAGGCAGAAACCACCTGCTGAGCCTCGGAGCGGGGCTCCCTGGACACCTCCGGATGCTCTGCTTCCTGCCCACGATTAAACCCACGGAAACCCCAAGCGCACCAGCCCTCTGCCGGCATGCGGTGCACATGGCAACGGGGAAACCGCAGAGGGAACTTGCCGTGCTGCATACCAAAACCTTCAGAAGTGTTTTATCTGGAACAATGCTGACGCGCTCGGGATTAAGTATCTTACTGTCCCACCTGACTGACTCACGCGGCAACAGGAGGGCAGGCCTCCCCACCCCCGGGAGGCACGAAGCCTGCCCCGTCTCCTCGGGGCCAACCACGGGCATCCCGGCAGCGCACCTGCCAGAGGCTGGGGAGAGCAGAAAAGGGCAACGGAGGACAAAACATTCTGCAATTTGTTCAGATACTCACGCTACCCCTCCCGCCCTGAACAAAAAGGCAGCTTGCAGCATGGAAGCGGGCCAGGAGAGGAGGCGGCCTGCTGCCGGGGAGAATAGCTCAGGTCTGTTTGGCTCTGCCCGCCTGGGTGTCAGGTGGCAGCGAGCACAGCGATGCCCACACCTGCCTGCCACTTGCTCCTTGGGGGTCACCTGGCCATCCCCATCTGCCCCTCACATTTGTCTCAGGCGTCCTGGGGTCACAGCAACTTGGGCTGCACAGGTCTGCCCCTTCGTCCCCCTGCTCGTGCACAACTGGGTATGTGCCAGGCGCCGAGCAGCCCACCCCCCCAGCCCTGAGTCCTGTGATGGCTCCTGAGACCCCTCCGCTGAGGCTCAGGGCCGCTTGCCTCTGCCTCTGCCTCTCCCCCGCCTGCCCCCCACCTGGCACAGCCACCCCTCCACTGAAGAAAACACAGCTGAGCTCGTTCTGGGCTCCCTGCCACCCACACAAGCCCACGCTGCACATGCTCTGACTCATTTCAGGGGCACCCAGAAGCAGGGGCCCAGGGAAAGCTGCGAGGCACCCACCAGCACCTCACACGTGCCCAGGGCCCGAGGTCCTCCGCCTCGGTGGACCTCTCACCACCTCAACCGGAGCATGCCGGGGAGATGAGCCCACACTGTAAACTCCACGGGTTTCTGGAGACATCCAGCCACATACTCGGGGCTCACAACCAGGGAGTTAAAATCTGGAGTTAAAAATGAAGTCGATATCACCCTTTCCCACGGAGACCCATTTTGTCACGTGGAAATTCTCACCTTATTGCCAAGTTCTCACACATAAGAGGCATCAGAAAATAAGGGAGAATATTTGTATCTAAAAGCTCAACCAGATTCAATAGCCATTTACTGAACTCCTACTATGTGTTACTAGAGGCTCGATGCATGAAATTTGTGCAAGGGAAAGCCTTCCTTCCCCAGCTGCCGCACCACCTTCTCTCTGGCACCAGGGACAAAGGCTTCCCTGCAGCCGGGGCTCTGTCCGGAAGGTCGCTGGTCTAATTAGCATATTATGCTTTTATTAGTATAGCTTCCTCTGCACCCTCCAGAAATCTCAGTGAGGGGTGTGTGGGAGGCACTGCCACCATCTCCTTGTGTGGAGTTGTGTGAGTGCCAGGGGGTAAGGGAGGGAGAGAGTGACCTGTGGGCATTGCCAGGCGACCAAGTGGGCGGTGAGGACATCGGGCTGAGGGCTGAGGCCTGCGCGTTTGGGATGCTTGCCGAACAGGAAGACCCAGGCTGGAACCTGCGGGCAGTGAGGGGAGGGGCAGGTGTCAGGAGTGGCCAGACACAGAGACGCAGGTCAGACTCGGAGGACCTGACACCTCAGGGACCGAGGAGCACGCCTCCCATCACAGGGCAGGACTGGTCCCCAGGGGGTCACAGAGAGCGTGACCTTCAGGCGCTGAGAAGCCCTGACCAACTACGAGGCTGGGCGAGCTCCTTTCACGCTCTAAGCCTCACAACACTAAGAGTCAACAGTGAGAACAGGATGACAGGAGCTAAGCTGTGTGAGAGCCCGTGACATGACTCTGCAGTGAGTCGGAGGACGGACATCCCGGTGGGGTGGGGTCAGACCCCAGCTCAGGGGTGAGAGGCGGTGACTTCCTCCTCTGGGGCCCTGCCTCCTCGAGGGGAACGGGAAGAGCATGTGCCTGTGAACACACTTGGCAATCAGCCCTCCGCTGCCAGCTTTTACTACCGTCATGTCATCCCAGAGACACACGGACCAGCGAGGGGCCGGCCAGCGGGCCCAGGTGCCCCGCCCCATCAGCAGCCAGAAACAGCCAGGAAACCTGCCTGGAAGGAGACGCTCAGCCAAAGTGCCAGGGTAACTGTTCCGGAATTCCTCTAAGGGACCTTCCAGTTCACCGGCCAGGCCCTCCTCCCGCCTCCTCCTGCCTCCTCCAGTTGCCCAACCAGTTCAACAGCAGCTTCTCAACCTGCCCCCCGCAGGCAGCATCAGCATGGCAGGCAGCATCGCAGAGCTGAGGCTCCAGGGAGGGCTCCCCTCTCTACATGGGCCTCGCAGCACCTACGAGTGGGTCCCACGGTTACAGACACGCACAAAAGGCACCTTTGGACACAAGGAGGGGCCCCCTGAGCAACCCAGCAGGGTCCTGCCCACCCTCTGCTTCCGACAGCCACCTCCCTTCCAGGCTCCATTCCAGGACTCCGCCCCACGCCCAGGCCCATCACCCAGCTCCCGAATGCCCAGGCCAAATCCTCAGCAGGACCAAGCTTCCCGTGTAAGGCCAGCAGGAGGCACGGGATGTGGTGTGGGGCAGACATCCCTGGGCTGAGCCCACAGGGCTTCCTCAGCAGCCTCTGCTCCCCGGCCCGCCCCTGCCCTGACGGATGCTGGACCTGCCACCATGGCTCTAAGATCACATGGCAGGACGTGGGCCAGAAGGAGCTACTATTTTCCCCTCCTTCTTGACAAAGACGTTTTAAAAATAGGAGTCCCTGCCCTGGCCAGCTTGGCTCAGTGGATAGAGCGTCGGCCTGCGGACTGAAGAATCCCGGGTTCGATTCCGGTCAAGGGCATGTACCTTGGCTGCGGGCACATCCCCAGTGGGAGGTGTGCAGGAGGCAGCTGATGGATGTTTCTCTCTCATCGATGTTTCTAACTCTCTATCCCTCTCCCTTCCTCTGTAAAAAGTCAATAAAATATATTTTTTTAAAAAAGAGGAGTCCCTGCTGGGGAGAGAGGAGCCCTGCCCCGTCCCTCCCCTGCCCGCGGGGGAGAGGCGATTCCCGAGCTCCCAGAGGTGCTGGCCTGCACTGTTCTCACCAGGAGGCCAGGTGGCCCGGGGCAGGTGCTGTGGGTGAGTGCCCCTCCCTGGCAGGCCCTGCACCCCTGGCCTCACTCCCTCCTAAAAGCCCTGAGAGAGAAGAAAGGGCAGGATGAGTCTCAGCCTCAGGGCTGCTCCCGGCCCAGGCCCCAGCACCCTACTGGGCTGTCTGGCAGTGGCAGGTGCCCAGTGGGCAAAGGGTGCAGTAGAGCAGGCGCAGGCGTCATCTCCCTGCTCAGTCAGGGTCTCTGCAGAGTGGGTGGTTTGGGAAGGGTTGGCCTAGGGTGAGCTCAGGTGAAATGGAGTGGGAGGGAGGTCAGCAGGATGGGAGTGTCCGTGTCCTGGCCTGGCCCAGGGACTGGGTCTGACCCTGACTTGGAGTGATGATAAAAAGGAATCACGTGACAGGTCTTAGGAGACTCAAGCCCAGGGTCAAGGGGGCACAAAGTGTGGCAGAGGGGCTGCCCTGCCACCCCTTTCTTTCATGGGTGGCCAAGCCCTTCCTGTGGGCCCAGGAGTGCCCAGGAGTAGGCCAGAGCAGTCTGACATGGTGACTCACTTCTGAGCACCCAAGAGGCACCTCTCGGGACCCCAGAGTGAGTGGGGCAATGAGGGGGCGGGGGCAGGCCAAAGCCTGTGGCCTTGCCCCGGGGGCCAGGCATGCTTGAGGATGACCGCCCTGAGGCTTGGGGGTCTCGAGTCCTAGGTGTGTGCCAACCCAGGAGACAGGGCAGACCCTGTGGGAAGTCACCCAGGAGCTGAGGGAGGAGGCTTTCAGCTTCCCCTTGATGACGGACAAGAGCTGCAGGGAGGCAGGGTGGGATGCGCTGGGCATCCCAGAAGAGGAGGACTGCTCTGCACAGAGGGCTCCTGGGCGGGGGGAATGTGGGCCAGGCCTGGGACTGGGCAGGGGGCAGGCACCGATGGCAGCAGCACGGCTGGGGCTCACGTGATGCAGGCAAGCCACACTGAATGCCGACTGGTGACAAGAGGTCAAGTTCCTTCCACAAGGCTTTCTCCGACCCTCAGACTGAAGTGAAACACAAGGGCATTTCTTCATCATGTCTGTTACCCAGCACTCAGCCTCCTGGAACCAAAACCCAAACTCTGAGCACAGCACGAGCGTTCGAAGCCCGGCCAAGCCTTCCCCTTGGGGAATGACAGCGCGTGGCCCCCCCCCGGGACTGGCCAGATTGTTGCCCTCAAAGTCTTCACCAGGCTTCAAAAAGAGCCCCAAACTTTCAGAGAGGGGTGGACATCAGGACCCAAACTCCCACGACACTATCCGACCTCAGGGTACACTTAGAAAAATGGGGAGGTTCCTAATTAGTTCGTTAGGTTATAAAAAAAAAATCTGTGCTATATCCACACAGTGGAATACTACTCAGCAATCAGAAGGAATAAACCACGGATACACACAACTACATGGAAAATCACAAAACAGTTACAGGCTGAAGGCGGGCCGGCCAGAGTACACACTGTATGACTCCATTTAGACAAAACGGGAATGTAAACAGTAATAGTGACAGAGAGTAACCAGCAGCTGTCTTGCAGGCGACAGGGGAGGGATGGAAGGGAGAGATTACAAGAGCAGGATGTACTTCTGGGTGATAATATGCTCATTATTTTGAATGTGTTGTTGCTTTTACAGGAGTGCGTATATCTCAAAACTCACCTAATTGTTCAGTTAAAATGTATGTAGATTATATGCCAATTATAACCCAACAAAACTGTTTCTAAAAAATAATCCATGCTGATTAGAAAAAATACAGAAAAATCTTAAATCTCCCACAATCATATCACAGCTTACCAGAAATAACATGTTTCCGTTTCCTTCCAACCTTTTCCCTAGATGCACACATAAAAATTTACTTTTATACAACATTTTGGGACTGGAATGGGAGTAGAGAATATAAAAATGTAGAATGGGACTCCTCTTTTAAAAAGTTTTATGTTACATGAACTTTCTTTTCTTTCAAAGTTGTATATGCTGAGTGTCTTGTTTGATTTTGATGCGGATCCTTCATGCATTCGGAGAAGAGAGGGTGGGATGGCAGCTCCCAGGGGAGGGGTGAGCAGCAGGGAGGGAGAGGATCCCGGAGGCAAAGCCTGCTTGGAGGGGCTGGGTGGACCCTGGACAGGCTGCAGGGTGTCTATCACCCCAAGGGGAAGCCTGTCCGGTGTCAGCACCCCCTCCTTCGGCTCAGCCCACCCAAACCTCTTTCTCTAAATCGAGCCTAAAGGACCGCATCTGGCACCTATAACCTGATCCGTTAAAACTCACTGAGAACATGGAGACCGGCCCATTCTCCCAACACAGGGTCCTGCCTTCACTTTGGGCCCTGGCCCTTTCACTCGGCTCCTCTGCCTCCAGCTCCGGCCACCATCCTTCCTGCTTCCTCATGTAGCTTTGATCATGAAGTTCCCTGTGACCGAGCATCCTTCCTTCAAACCGCTCTCAAGGGCTAGACCGAACTCCAGCGGGTGAAGGACTCATCACTGTGCGTTCCCATCGCTTCCAAATTCCCACCTTTATAAGTAACGTTGTGATGAACATTCTCGCACAGACGTCTCTGGACGGCAGGTTTAACTGTTCTCCCGGGGGAAATTCCCGAACGTGGAATCACCATGATAAAGAGATGAGTTCTTTGAAGGATTTGGGGACATTTTGCCAAACTGCTTGGCAGAAGGCTGTGTCTTCCACTCCCGAGGGCATCGGAGCATGCTTGCTGCCTTTCCAAGTGCACTGAGTGCCATCATCCCCAAAACAGTACCCCTGAGAGCAAGGAATGGGCCTGTCTGAGTGCCGGACGATGGACTCTCTCACACTCACTCACGGCCACTATTCCTCCTGTGAGACCTACTGCACACCCTTCACTCCCCCTCCTACTGGGAGCTCACTTATAACAAGTTCTCCATATCAATTTTCCACATTTGATCAGAGGACTGTTGACTGTGTTTGGGGCTTTCTTTTGCAGATGAAGGTCTTATTCCCCCTGACGAAGTATCAAAACATTCCTGGCCTTGTGGCTTCTGCCTCCAGCATCCTGTTTCTCATCCCGCCCTATCTCAAATATTTACCGAAAGTGAATTTAATGATCTTTTACATTTAATATGTTAATGCACATGGGATATGTTTTGGGGTTTGATATTGAGAAACCTGATAGTTTCTCCCAAGTGGTTAAATATTAACTAAATCTACTTACTTCTGTTTTCCAGACTTTTTTTTCCCTTTTTTTAAATATATATTTTTATTGATTTCAGAAAGGAAGGAAGAGAGAAAGATGGAAATATCGATGATGAGGGAATCATTGATTGGCTACCTCCTGCATGCCCCTCACTGGGGATGGAGCCTGCAACCTGGGCATGTACCCTCAACTGGAATTGAACCCAGGACCCTTCAGTCCGCAGGCCGACGCTCTATCCACTGAGCCAAACCAGCCAGGGCTTCCAGACTTTCTAGTCTGTTCCATGGATAGGCTTTCTACTCCCATCCCAATACCAAAATGTTTATATTATTATTAATCTACTAGTGGCCCAGTGCACAAAATTTGTACACTTGAGGGGTGGTTCCCCCCTAGCCTGGCCTATGCTCTGCCACAGTGCAGGGGCCCCAAAATCCATTGCCCCAAAGAGATAGGCCCCCCATCTATCTGGGGCTCCTCGATGGATTGCCCTAAAGAGGTAGGCTGGAGCCATGGGAGGCCTACAGAACCCTGGGCCAGGCCTCGGCAGAGGCCTGTGGACCCCCAGCACAGGCACACGGAGAAGTCTCTGCCACGCCTCGTCCCCATCCCCAATGCTGCAAATCCCCGCCCACCCGCACCTGGTGTGCACACAGCCTCCAGTTGATTGGTCGTTACACGTGAGGGCATCCTGACCATTTGCATATTACCCTCTTATTAGTAGAGATGGTATGTTTCCACATCTGGTAGATTATTCACCCAGATTCTGGTGGGCAATGGCATTAAATCCATAAATTAATTTGGGGATGACCTAAATACTTAAAATATTGACCCCTCCCACCCAGGAGCATGCAAAATATCCCCATTCACACACACTCGTAGGTGCCAGTGTTCTCTACACAGTTCCCGCAAGTACCTTCCCGGCCCCAGTTCTCGTTCTAGCCTGAGCGGACAGCTTCCGCATCACACATCACACTTCTTGCGCTGCACACACTTTGGCGTGTGGGCACTGTCTCTACCCCCTCCCCCACCCAAGCACGGTACCTCCCCCAGAGTGCAGGGCCTCCCAGGTCAGTGGCAGCCCATTCCTTTGAAACTCCTCTGTCCTTGAAAGCGCTCCTCACAGTCAATGTCCATCAGACATGGCCCGTCCTACGCAGGCCAGACAGTCCTCCATGAAGACGCCTCTCTCTGTGCTTCCTGCCTGTAGTAATGACGCGTACTCTTCCAGATCTATTCACATGCTACCTCCATCATCCCCATTCATTATCCCTTGGGGTTTGCATTTTGTGGAGTGGCCCTGATCCTATTCCAATTGTGGTAAGAGCTACTCACACGTCTGCGCCCTCTCAGGGGACTGTGAAGGCCAGCCCATGCCTAGGCCTCGCTGCCGCCAGTCACAGTGCAGCACGCATGGCTGCAGCCAAGTGCGTTTTAACCACCTGGATGAAGGGGCTGGGAACGTGCACCGCGGATGTGGAGTAGCCACTGTCCCTGCTCACTCCCGAGCCAGGAGGAAGAAGTACTCAGAAGACAGTGAGGCCCAGGGGCCGAGGACAAAGGGGTGACTGTGCCCCTTTGGAGCAGACGAGTGCGAGCCAGCCCCACCCTGCACCCTTAGAATCTCCCCAGACAAGGTCTTGGCTCCTCCTGGGAGCCCCAGTCTTAGAAACCACAACTGCCTCCGGCCCAGACACACTCAGGTGAAGGCCAAGGCTGTCAGCTCCGGCCACACCGCAGGTTCGCCTGCAAAGCTTGTTAAACACAAACTCCAGCCCTGCCCAAACCTCCTGAGTCAGCCTGGGCTCTGAGGCCAGACAGCTGCAGAGGTGCATCGGGCCAAGGTAGGGCCCGGGGAAGCCACCTCCACCTTCCAGGCCTTCCCTGAATAAGGAGTGTGGACAAGCAAAGAAGAAAGAAACCGACATCTGACCATGGCTAGAGGGCAGGCTCTGGACTGGGACCGTACCTGACCCACAGAGTGTGATCCCCGCAGCCAACCGGGATGAATCACTGCTCCGTCTCAGAGAAGGGAGCACTCACAGGTGTGTGAGCCTCACCACCAAGTGACCAGGCTGGGACTAGACACAAAACAAAGGAAAAGAAAACAAAAACTAACACCCACATTTGAGAACTCCAACCCTTGCTGGTTCAGCTAAGCCTGAAGGTCCTAACATTTACCAGCATGTGCCTCTTGGGGGTGCCTAAGCCGGAGGCACCCCAGGACTGGTCCTGAGCCTGCCTCCCTGAGCGGGCGCTGTGCAAGCTGGAGTCTTCTCAGGTTCCCTGCTTCCCCTTCAGCCCCATGCGCCCAGGCATTGCCAAGCCACGCCAGTGAGGGGTTCACTGCCTCACCCCCACGTTGACCCCCTCTGTGACTGCTCAGGCAGTTCCCCAGGCCAGGAGGACCTGTCACACTCCCAGCCAGGGCCACTGCATGGTTTTCTTGGGCTCTGTGCACATTTGCTTTCAAGGGCCCCTCCTTCTATTAAAAGTAAAAATAAAGTATATTTTGCAAATGCAGCGGTACAAAGATGAACATATTCTTACATATTCTTACACTTTCTCTGACCTTAAGTTCATGTCTCCCTTCTCATTTTAAAGCAAATTAAAACATGTTTGTGGATCCCTGAAACTATCATGGACCTTTGGCATTGTGCCTCCCCTGCTAGGAGACAATTGGCCCTGCCCCTCATGGCCCCCAGAACACTCCCCATGGAAGACCCAGCCCAAGTATGGCCAGTACCTCTATGACCAGATCCCCCAACGCTGCCCCAGTGGGAAATGCTGCCCTGACTGTCACACTCACTGCAGGTGTGAGGACACTAGTGGCCTGGTGCACGAAATTCATGCACATTAAAAGGGGATTAGAGGAAATATTTTACTATTGCTATTTGCCTTTTCTCTATAATAGAAGTGTCAGAGATGAAATAAAATTAGTAAAATGTATATGAGAATCTTCCTCCTGTCAGAGTCTGGGGCACGCCACGGGGCCCAGAGTCAAGTCCCTGCCAACCCGCATGCATCTCAAAATCATGCGAGATCCAGACCCGGCCGGCCTCGCCTCCATTGGGTGAGATCCAGACCTGGCCAGCCCCACCCCCATCAAACCCCATCAGGCGGGGGGCCCAGCCTCAGGTTCCCTGGCCTGGCACCAAGGCAGGGGGCATGGCCTGAGGTCCCCCATCAAGGCCCACCGGGCTGGGAGGCACAGCCTCAGATTCCCGCCCCAGTCCAGAGCCATGCAGCCTCAGGTCCCTGCTAATCGCTCAATACAGCGGAACCCCGCCTCCACTGTGGGTACAGCCATCTTGTGATGGTGTGACAGAGGATCAATTTGCATATCACCTCTTTATTATATAGGAAGGATGTCTACAGCTACTGCTTAGATGTGAGTTCCACAGGGGTCTCGGTCCGTGTGTGCTGAAGAACACTGGACAGAAGGAATAGAAGTGAACTGTTATGGTGAAACTACTGGATGATTTGGTAGATCCATGTGAGGGGCTGGCATCTGGTTTTCTTGCAGCCATATATTTCCTATTCAAATCGACTCCACACCAGCTACCTCTCACAGGTGACTAGGAGCCGAGGTGCCTGCAAGACTTGGCGACTAGGGGTGGGACACTCCTGAAAGAGTCTCAGGGCCTTCTCCAAGGTCCAGGTAGAAGAGAGGGTCTGGGGTAGCTCACGGTCCCTATGTGGCTAAAACAACCTGTGGTATCTAATGCTATGGCTCCGCTGCGCGATGGCACTTCACATGCCTTGTAAGTAGTGTCGATGCTTGGGATTGCTTTTGATGCCTGAAAGCTAAGGAAAAGAAATGCAGAATTAGAGAAAATGGGGCAGCCATTAGTCATCGGAACGTTGGTGTTACTGATCCTGCTACATCTTTTAAATGTGTCTTTGTGTTTGGTTATCTCTCTTTTTTCCCCCCAAATGTGTCTTTATTGCTTTTTAGAGAGAGAGGAAGGGAGAAGGATAGAGAAACATGAAACATCGATGAGAGAGAAACATCCGCTGGCTGCCTCCTGCATGCCCCCTACTGGGGAACTGCTCTGACCGGGAATTGAACCTGTGACCTAACGGTTCCTGGATTGACACTCAGTCACTGAGCCATGGGCAGCCAATTGGTTACTTTTTAGACCACATTCCCTTCATTAATATGGGGTGTTTTTTTTGTGTGTGTTGTTGGTTTTTTGTATTAAAGTAGTTTTGTCCTAAAAAGAAAACACCTGGGAGTAGAAAACCACACGTGGTCTCATCCCCGGACAAAGCCTCACTGCAGAAGCGTTATTATCCCAGGCTCCCCCTGGTGGAACCTGCTTAAATTGCAGGCAAAGTCCCCTGGAGGACACAGCAAACTGCAAAAGGGCACACCCACATGTACGAAGGGCTACAAATGTTAAATCCACAAGCACAGGTCCTTAGTTTTCCTACATGCCGATCCCTGATGCACAATCACTCTCGGAAAGTGGAATCAATATGATGTTACAGTAAGTGTAGGTGTCATCTGGAAGAACCTTAAAATCCAGAGTCTTTCTGTTTATATATATTTTCCTCCTTGATAGAGCGTGAAAATATCATCATGTTCAGGTTTCCCAAATTGCTGGGTGCTACAAAGGGACTCTCACACTCAGGGAAACCAGGGCTTTAGGGGGGAGCCCACAGCCTTAAAGAACCAAACACCGAGGCAGACCCTCGGGCTACTGTGCCTTCCGGTGAATTCAGATGGGATTTCAGTTTGGCTGTCAGGGACGAGCTTCCACTGTAACCTACTCAGAAGACTGCAAGTCCGCCCATTGGAAGAGCAAAGAACTGCAACACAACAGCAGTGTGTATTTGGAAGTTGGGGAGAAACAAGAACAGATGATGTGTGGCAAGTGTCTGCTCCTTCAGCTAATCATGCTCACCCAGGATCACACACAGGCTTCACACACCCTCGTGCCGCCCACCGCTGACCCAATGCCAAGTCAGGATCCGGGGCAGGTCCTGGACAGAGGCCAGCAGCTCAGCCCCACCGCAGCCCCTCAGGGACGTCAGAGAACCACCTCCCTCTCCGCCCCACCTAGGTCTCCTTGGATGGGGACAGGCAAGTCACCTTCACTCCCTAGCGTCAGTTCCCTCACCTCCAACAGCGATAACCATTTCACCTTGAAGGGTTATTCCAAGAATTAGCGGGATAATGTATCCCCTCAGTGCCTAATAGTGGCGGGAATACACACAAGCTTAGGCCATTGGCTCCAAACCTCCCTCCCTCAAGTCCCACTTCGGGTTCTATTCTCACTGACAGCAGCCGTTTAACATTTACTCCCCCAGAAGGTCAGGAAGGGCTAATTACGGGCTTACTCCAGGCCTTGCCCTGTTCAGGCACTATCCTCCTGTTAGCCCACAGCAATGCTCCAGGTGGCTGTGAGAGCCACATGTATTTTCCAGGTGGGGAATGGAGGCCATGAGAGGCCACATGGCTGAGAACAGGAGGGCCGGGGGCTGCAACCAGGGCTCCCAGCCACAGGCCTTCTTCTACTTCAACTAGGAAAGTGTTAACAAAGAAAGGGAGAGGTAGAAAGTGAGGCTCAATTATAATGAAATCTACACCAGCTACAACACATTAGCCATCTCCACAGAAAGGACTGCCTTTGCTTCTCCCAACTCTGGGAGGCAGGCATCTCAGCATCCCACTGCACAGAGGAGGAAGGAGAGTCCAAGGCTGTGACCCAGGTCACCCCACAGCCAGGGCCACCAGGGCAGATCCAGGTCAGCCGGCCTCCCGCCTGCATGGTTCCCCTGCCAGGGCCCCCTGTGACTTCCCCTCCTCCTTTCCCGCAGCAGAGCAGGAGGGAGGAGAAGGGCTCTGCATAGACTCCCTGGGCAGAAGTCAGGGAGGAGGTCTCTAGGGGGAGCTGACCCAGAATCAGATGCCCTCCTGGTGGCCCAGGCCCTGTGGACGCTCCCGGAGGAAAATGTAGAGTGTTCACTCCCATCCAGTTATGCGGACACTTGCCAGCATTTCAAAGTTTACAGTTCAAAACAGGTGAAACGCAGGTGACAGGAAAGGACCCGGTTCAAACTCCTGCTCCACTGTGTATCCGTGACTTCGGGAAGTCCCATAACCTCGCTGGGCCCTCCTCTGGGAAACGGGGCACCAACAGTGAGGAGTACAAGCAAGCACAGCAGCTGGCGCGTTAGCTGACAGGAACCAGGGAAAACCAGCCGCCACGGGCGCTGAGCGAGCGGAGGGCTACGCAGCGGAGCGGCACCGGAGGGGCGCTTGCGACCACAGAAACACCTGAATTCACAGTAATTCTACATAAAAGCCTGTTTGGGGAGAACTATTGTTCGCAATCGACTGATGACCAATTTGTAACTCCTGGAAAAAACTGGCCACTAACTGACACTTAGCAGGATGTTAGCCCTTGCTTCCCACCCAGGCCTGGTGATGGGGACTATTTGACATTCACAGGACACCACCAGGAACGGGGCAAGGGAGACAAGGTTTGCCAATGTGGGGAGAACACAGCCGGGCTGCCAGGCCAGGTCCTCCCGCTGAGGCAGGCCTGGGGCAGGCTGGCTGTCACCACGGGGCTGTGGACAGGGCCGAGGCTGGCTGTCACCACGGGGCTGTGGGCAGACCGGGGCTGGCTGCCGACTAAGGCTCCGTCACAGAGCTCTGAGGCCGACCGAAGGCTGACTCAGCGAGCCGGGACCAGGCCCACCATACCCATGGCTAATTCGGTGGCTCTTACCTCTGCCTGCATCTAATATATCATTAAAAAGTACACAATTAAAGAAGAGATAAAGGGGAGAAGCTCCTCCCACCTGGTTTGCTCACTGCCTGCTGGAGGCCGGGACACCCAGGACTCCGCTTCCCGGCTTCCCTCCACGTCAAATCCTCTTCTACCTAAAGGAACTCGCGGGAATCCTGAAGAGCCAGATGCTGACGGTGCTGTCGACCAAGATGCAGGAATCTCATAGGGGAAACCTCGGTGTGAAAGAAATTATTTCAGGAAGAGGAGGAGGCTTGTATATGCACAGGAAATCTACGGAGGGGATGGGACTTTGGAGGAACCAGCCAGACAAATGTGCGAAAGGCCACGGATGTTCATGGTCATGCTGTTACTAAGTGGCAAAAGGATGAAAATGAGCTCTCTCCACCTCCATCCAGAGAGGGCGTGGGTGGTAAGCTGAGGCCTACCCATACGATGGCGCTCCTCACAGCCACGGGGACTGCTGCTACAGAAGATTGTCTAATAATATGGAAATGGGACTCCACGCGTACTACTAATTGTGAAGGGCAACCCACAAAACAAATCTAGACGGGGCCGCTATTGTTTTAATTATTTATTTTTTA
This sequence comes from Murina feae, assembly GCA_004026665.1. Classification (NCBI taxonomy): domain Eukaryota; kingdom Metazoa; phylum Chordata; class Mammalia; order Chiroptera; family Vespertilionidae; genus Murina; species Murina feae. The sequence goes on from PVJC01016131.1 coordinate 15,558, forward strand.
ATCCTCACCCGAGGACATGTTTTTATTGATTTTGAAAGAGGGCGGGAGGGAGAGAGAAGCATCGATTAGCCAGCTCCCATACACACTCTGACAAGGAATCAAACCCACAACCTAAGTATGTGCCCTGACCCACAATTGAACCTGCAGTCTTCTGGTGCATGGGATGATGTTCCCACCAACTGAGCCACACAGCCAGGGCGTGACCTTGATAACTGAATGTATACTTCTGTACATACATGCATATATGAATATTTGGTCCAGCACAGACAAACATTTGGAAGATATGTCCCCAAATGTTACCGAGACGCCTGCTCACGTTCTGGGCCCAGGTGGCTGGACATAGAGACTGCCTGTTACGGTGGCACTTGGCCCTGAGCCACACGAGGGACCAAAGGGCAGACTGGATGGAATGAGCCAAATCACAACTCTGGTCCAAGCCCCAAACGGTAGGCAGGCCTGCTCTGTGCCAAGTTCACTTTCTCCCTGTCCACAGTGGTTCCTCCACCACCTAGAGATCGCCTCGGGCTGCCCCAGGGCCCATGAAACGCACCCAGTAATTTCGCTTCTAAATGTGGTCCCAGATAAGCCCTGCCTACTCGATTCCAAGACCCAGATTTGCTCGTGAAAGCCACAGAGACAAGATGACACAGGCCAAGCCTTGGAACACGGATGACTCAAGTCTTCAAAGCGCGTGTGTGCCTGTGTGAAGAACCCATTTCACCCAGAGAGGATATTGAAATGCTGATCTGCGATGATTTAAATATCTGACTTCCGATGGAGCATGCAGCTGACACCCAACAATCTTCCAAAAATACGTGACCAATTCTATTCCTGTGGAAATGATCCCAGTTCACAGAGAGTGAGTCACCAGGTGCAGTGGTGTGGCTGTGGTTCAGATGCCAAGTGGGTGGGTCTCACCCGCCAACAACCCTGTCCTCCTCCTTGCTCCTGTGAGCAGAGTCTGCTCAGGAAGGACCCTCGAGAAGTTCTTTGTGAGGAGGGCGTGAGGGAAAACATGAATCCTTAAGGAACTGAATCCAGAAGGCCCTCAGGACTGGGAGTTACGAATTAAACCGGGTGAGAGTAGCGGGGAGGGGGCGGGGGGGGGGGGGGGGGGGGGGGGTGGAGACGGGACCTCAGAGCGGCTCACTGCACGCCCCATGTGGTGCAGAGCAGCGATCTCTAGAGAATCAGGTCTGCGGAGAGGATTGCGCTGACTGAAATAAGCCAGTCAGAGAAAGACAGATGCCATGGGCTCTCACTTATATGTGGAATCTAATGAATAAAAATAGCAAACTAGAAACAGAAGCATAGAGACATAGAACAGAGTGACAGCTGTCAGAGGGGAGGGAGTTTGGGGGCTGAGTGAGAAAAGGGTGAAGGAATTAAGCAAAAACCAAACAAACACATAAGCACAAACAATACCGTGATAGCCAGAGGGAAAAAGGGTTGGGGAGGTGGGAGAGGGCAAAGCAGGGATAAAAGGGGAGGGAAAGAGACTTTGCTCAGGGCGACGGGCGTATGATGCAGTGTGCGGATGATGTTTTGTGGGGTTGTACACTTGAAACCTGTACGGTTTTGCTAACCAATGTCACCCCAAGAAACTCAATAAAAAAAGAGAGACCTAGGTCTGAGCCTCTGCCCTGCGACAGACAAAGCACCCACACCGACTGCACCTGTCCCTGCACCTACCAGGTGCAGACACTGTGCCTGGCCACAGGCCGGCCACCAGGCCACGAAGAGCTGAGGAGACTGCCCAGCACAAGCCTCACAGCAGCATGTCTAGCGTGACTAAGGATCACTCTCCCACGCTCACTTGTTTCCCGAGGAGCCGAGAGCAGAACCCAGCCTTGGACCCACACTTCGGTGTCCATCTGCGCACCTGAAGTGGGTGTGAACAAGCCACATAAGCCTGCGTAGACCTCCCGGTCCCAGAGGTCAGCGTGCACTGCAAGCTCACCCATGTCAATGGGACAATCTGCACAGAAATAGTCCCAATCTGGAAACTGGTTTAAGAGTCTAATTTAGTGCCGTCTTGTCAGAAAACAGTCAATTCTGATGAAAAGAGAGCAAAGGGAATGGTGCCTCTTATAAGCTATGTTAAGCGTAAATACTCAGGAGGTAGAGCACATGCGTATCAGAGGAAGCCGTGGAAGGACAGAGGGACACTGAAGGTGCAGGAGGCCACGTACCCTGGGCAGCCGGGCGGTAGATGTTCACAGCACGCTAACTGGCATCTGAAATGGTACTGAATATTCATAGGGTCACGCTCATGAGACTAAGTACACAATTTAGGTCTTAACTCAGTTACCCACGGGTGACGCTCACTCGGGTCCTCTAGTCCAAGGCTGCTCATCTAGTCTTCAGCAAGCCGAAAAGGTGGCAGGGCGGAACTGTCCCCACGCTTGCTAGGAGGACACCCTCCTATCAATGACCCCACAGCTAGTACTTTAATTCTGGTCCCTGCGACCACAGATTAGCAGGAAAAACAGAAGCTGCAGAGCAGGATGGAGCATTCGAATGCTGTGAACCCCTGGACTAGGCGCTGAGGGTCTCCCACCAACTTGCACCCTCTCCTGCCTGTTACCACCCCATCTCCTTCCCTTTGCTTCCCACTGTGTGTTTTAAGTTGCACCAAGGGCCCTGGCTGGTGTGGCCCAGCTGGTTGGGCGTCGTCCCATGCATTGACAGGCTGCCGGTTGGATTCCCGGTCAAGGCTCATGCCCAGGTTTCCTTGTGGGCTCAATGCTTGATCCCCAGTAGGGGGCGTGCAGGAGGCAGCTGATCAATGTTCCCCTCTTACATCATTTCTCTCTCCCTCCCTCCCTCTCCCTTCTGCTCTCTCTAAAACTTAATACAATATTTTATAAACAAATAAATTAGTTAATTGCACTAAGGTCATTGCCCACCTGACCCTTCCCGATAGCTCCGTTCGGGGGCACTCTGTACAGCGCATTTGCTCATTTTCCTTAAATGCCATCAGATGTCCTGTGCAGACCCTTCATTGCTGTAGGTACTTTGCTAGGGCTGCTCACTGGGAATTATAACAAATGCTTTCTCACCATCTAATAAGACAATGGGAGATTAATAGCTACAAATCATTTATGAAACATTTTCTCTACTGATATAATATCTCAGGTGGTGTGTGCGTGTGTACGTGTGTGTGTGTGTGTGTGTGTGTGTGTGTGTGTGTGTGTGTGACCAGCCCCACTCAGTGGGTTATCTGAGGTCATAGGGCCTCTAAGTGGAGAGCTGGCACTGGAGCCCTGACTGTCTGCCTGCCCCCTTTGCTGGACCACCTGCTTTAAGAAAGCAAAACACCTCTGACATTTTCCCATCCCGCCATGCTGAGTGTTTCTTGGGAAATGTGTACACCACAGCGAACGCTTCTGCTGGCTCCCATGGACGCGAGGATTCGGGGGGCAAGCATGGAGCTTGGGGAGGATTCGGGGAGGAACCACGGAGCTTGGGGAGGATTCGGGGAGGAACCACGGGAGCGTGATGTACAGACCTCAGAGGGTAGGCAAGTTCCTGGAAGTTCTCAAACCTAAGACTTTTAAAAACCAGCCTCACACACCAGTGCCAGGAGGAAGTTGGAGCAAATAAATAACTTCCTATTCCTCACCTTTCAAAAGGATCTTTTGTAGTTTCTGTCCACAGAACCTTAAGTATAAGAAAAACATTTGCAAGCCCTGCCGACAGGGACGTGCGCAGGAACAGTGCAAGGGTCTGCACAGCACGAGTGGCCGCCTGGTGGGGTGTCCCGATGGCCTGGCCAACCCTGCCTCACTGTCTCCTGTCTGTGTGCTGAGCGCTCACGTGGCATCTTCTAGTTTGAGACCCACTGAGCTTAGGATTCAGGGTTAAAGCACATTAAAGCCACACACAGAATCTCAGGTAATTAATTCCTCATAATCACAAACGTGTCTGAGGGACCGATTACCTGACTAAAAGGTCTGAAATGATTTTCCAGATGCACATATTTGAAGAAAAACAGGATTAAATGAAAACGCCTCTGATCTCCACTCAGGAGAAAGCACAGGAATTTGGAATGCCTGCAGGGGACACTAACCGTACCAGGGTTTACAGCAACCTGGGCAATGAAAGGGGCCAGCACGGCCCCAGGAAGACTCAAGACACAGCTGGGTCCCAAAAGGCCACTCTGGGCCCGTCCTGCTGTCTCCAGGGGTTCAAGAGTTCCTTCTCATGGGAGGTTCTCTTTCATCCCATGTCCTTGGGCCAAGACTTAATGTTACTTAAAGCCCCACCTCCTCCAAGAAGCCTTCCTTGACCACCCACTGTCAACAAAACCCAGGGCTTGGGTATTCAGCTTTGGGCTCAAACAAGGCTGTGTTCCCCGAGTAATTCCTAAGCTCCCTGAAGAAGCAGTTATGTCTGGGACTCTTCTGCATTTCCCCATTGCTTTAGGAAATGCAAGCACACAGCAGACCATTCTGATGATGAAGACGCTGCAGCATGAATAGGCAAGATGGTCTGGAAGACATTAATCCACACGAAATTGACTTACTGGGCTGGGCTCAGCACTGTGTAAGCAGAAAGCGTTTGTCTTCTCTCCCCATCCCCGACCAACCTTTCACAGCAGCTCTTTCTCCTGCTGCCTCCCAGCCCCACCTGGTTGCTCCAGAAGCTCTCCCACCCCAGCTTCTCAGTCTTTTTCAGGTAATAATTCTAGTGCACATGACCCAGGCTGGAGCCCAGGACGGAGAAGGGGGAGAGGAGAAAGCTGCCTCTCTATTTTCCCTGGTTCCTGCCTGCACCAGGCCCATTTGGTTTCTCCAGGGATGGGCAATTAATAAAAAAAGGTATTTCACTTCCCTTGAGTGCATATCACAAACAACGCTTGGGAGTTTTGGCCCAGACCTTTACTCTAAGCCACATTATTCAGAGGACAGAAGACCCAGCCTGAGGAAGATTCCTGCCCCCAGGTAGAGAACGCTCTTCTCATATGGGGCAGGGGGTGTCCTGGAGGGGCCAAGCTCCTTCCCCACTTTGCACCCGGCCTGGAGGAGGAGAGGTGGGGGTGGTGGTGACAGAAACCCCTGCAAGGCAGAGGGGGATGTGGGAAGCACGGGGAGCTTTTGTCCTGTGTCCTGCTGGGAACAGGAGACCACACAGGACAGAGGGAATGGCAGCCCAGCATGACTCTCACTGCCTGGGTGGGTGCTCAGGTGCCGAGGAGGGACCTGGACCCAGAGTGTGAGGACCTCAGGGCCAGGATGCAGGAGGCAGGAGGCAGGTTCTCCGCTGCAGCTCACCCCATGACAGCGGGCTAGACAACACTCAGTGGAAACAGGAGGAGGCTCAGGGGTGGGTGGGAAACTCACCAGAGGATCAGATGACCAACAAGAGGACACTCCCCACACCCTGATGTGACCGCAGCCTGCTCCTGGTGCCCAGAGACCACCTGGAGCAAGAAGGGACCCCAGGGTGACCTGCACAGACTGAGAGGGTGACTCTCCAGGGACCAAGCTGCTTTACACTAGACAGTGACTGAGATAATATCACTTGAATTAGGTTCAGGAGAATCACAATCGTGAGCCAGGTCCAAAAATAATCGAAGGAAGCAAAGTCCTTGGCTTAGGGCAGCAAAATTAAGTTCTTTTACAACAAAACAAAGGCTGCACACTACCACTTGTAGCTGGTAAGCTCCACCCCTTCCATGATAAACCTGACAAGAAACAGCTAGACTGATTCAAACCCTCCTGGGGGTCCCCATGCGGGATTCACGTGTCTGTGCATGACAAGGCTGGAGGCTTACCTCCGAGGAAAAGCAGGTGGCTGCCAGCTCGCCCGGGCAGATCCAGGCCTGCAGGGGCCATCACGGAAAACCTACCCACCCGGAGGGCCCCGCGCGTTCACACACAGTCCCTCCTTCACCCGACAGCATCCCTGAGAGCTGGCTACCACTACTGCCATTCTGCTGAGTGGCCCACTGAGACTCAGCAAGATTCGCTGACAAGCTGGAGATGGCCACACTCATTGGCAACACCCACCAGGACAGCTCAGTGGCAACGCCCACCAGAACAGCTCAAAGGCAACACCGCACCAGGACAGCCGGCCCTTCAGCGAGCCCACAGGTCTGGTCCCACCCTGTAGCCCAGCGCTCTGCATGCGCTGTGCAGCAGCCATGGGAGGTCCGTCGCTTTGGTTTATGAACGAGGAGACAGGCTTAGAGAGGTGAAGAAACTTGACTCACAGGCAAGTCTGGAACAGGGGTGAGCAAGTAAGGCATTCACCCAGGCACAAAAATTTAAGGGGTACCTAGAAACTCTGCGAGAGCCATGTTTCAATGCCCTGTTTTCAAACACCAAAAATTAACACAAAACGAAGACAGCAGCAGCTTCGCTTACTGATCTCCAGCTCCGGCAGGATGAGCACAGCACTGGGGCAGAGCCAGGGAGCCAGTCCAGCTCAACTCCCCCACCAGCCCCCAGCGGCAGGGGCCTCAGATGTCCCTGAGCTGCACTGTCCCTGGACGTTTCTCCTCTCTTTTAGGATCGTGAGGACTCTTAGGAGTGACCACCATGCCCCGTCTTCCCAGGTGCGAGTGGGTGGCGGAGCTCCAAGGAGAACGCGGCCCTGTGTTCCTTATGTAAATGAAGGAGGCTTGCAGGCTCCGGTGAGGGAGAAGGATATTTTAAGACGCCAGCTTGGGAAGGTGCTGGGTGGGCTCTGAAGGATCACACCGCTGACTGTCTCCCACTTGAAGGATTTCTTGGCTCAAAATCCCGTGTTCAGCAGCGACACGATGCCAGCTGCCGGCCTGTCCCTTACACAAGTCCAATTCTGGCGCTGGGCGTCCCCTTCTCCTTGCATTTCAAGAGCCCCGGTTTGAGTAACTCCTTAAGTGACATTTGTTAACCTCATAGAAAGCGTCTGTTCAACAAATATTTGCGGATTAAAATTTTAAACGTTTCTTAGGTCAAACGCAGAGTCCCTTCCTGCTGGCTTGCACTCAAAAGCTACAACTTGTTTCACAAATAACCCATCGCCCTGCCTAAGGAAGGCGGCGAATAAGTAAGTGTGCCCACAGTTTCTCCCGCGAGGGCCTCGGGCCACAGGCGGCACCACCGGCGCCTTACCTGCCGGGCTGGCGCTCAGGTCCAGGCGTAGCCCAGGCAGCCCGGGAAACTTCGGGGCGCACGGGCTCCCCTCCTCCCGGGCCGAGCCCCCGGGGTCCAGGGGCACCCGGTGCGGTGGCCCTGCCCGCGGCGCTCCCGCCCCCGCCGAACCCCGCGCGCCCCGGCCAGCCCAGTCCCGGCGCCCGGTACCTGCACGGCCGGCGGCGCTGCCCCGGCCCGGGCTCCCCGGCCCCGCGGGCCCTGCGGCCGGACGCGACGCAGCAGGTGGCGGCGGCCTCCCGACGGCCGAGTCCGACCCGCGCTGGCACGTCCTCCGGCGGCGGCGCTCGCGTCCCGGGCGCGCTCCCAGCCCGCGCCGCTCGCTCCCCGCGCTCGGCTCCGCGGGGGCGGACGCGTTCGCTCGCTCGGCCGCCGCGCGCCTCCCCCGCCCGCAGCCGCTCCCGGGAGCGTCGGCCCAGGGCTCGCGGGGACGCGCGGGAGGGCCCGGGGCGGCGGCTGCCCCCACCCCGCGCCGGGAGCCGTCCCCACCCGCCCGCGCGGCGGCGCTGTCGGGCTTCGGGCGGCCCTGACCTCCGCAGCCCGGGTCCACCTGAGCCCCCGACGGGCAGGTAGCGCCCGCAGCCCTGGCGCCCCCGCGCGTCCCGACGCAGCCGCCCGTCCAGGGTCCCCAGAGCCATGGAGGGTCCCCAGGGCCATCGCGGGTCCCCAGAGCCATGGAGTGTCCGCGGGGCCATCGCGGATCCCCAGAGCCACCGAGGGTCTCCGGGGCCATCGCGGGTCCCCAGAGCCACCGAGGGTCCCCTGGACACTTCACGGATCCCCAGAGCCATGGGGGCCCCTGGGCCATCGAGGGTCCCCCGGGCCTTCGCGGCGGGTCCACAGCGCGTCCGAGTGCGGGTGGAGGCTGGTGTCTCCTAACCGAGCCGGCCCGGGCGTCGCGGGGTCCTCAGGAAGCTGCCGCTGTCCTGGGGGCTCCTGGCTGCGACCCCCCGGGTGCGGGGGTGGGGAGCTGCCGAGGACTCGCAGCCGCGTGGTGTCCCCGCTCCTGTGACGGACGCGCTGTCCCCGCGGAGGCCGCTTAGTAGCGTGCTGACGGGGGAGATGGGGGGGGTGCTCAGCCGACCTCCGGAGACCCGCGCTGAGGCCTGGGGCGCCTCCACCCCAAACAGGGGCCCAAGAGCAGGGAGGGAAGGTGAGTGCGAACTGACCTGCAAGAGCCAGTTCACGTAGAGAAGCCTTCATGCTCTCCCCCCTCCCCCTTCCCCCTCTCCCCTCCTCCAGCCACCGCTGCTGCAAATGACATCAAAACCAGCATGGAGACCAAATCCCACCTAGGAGAATGGGAGGCCGGGACAGCGGCCAGGACAGCGCTGGCCTCCTAGCAGATGTAGAGAGGTTCCCCTTTCCGTTGCTCGTAGGGTCCCTTTGGCTATTGACCTAGAAGCCCCTTCGCCGGGGAAGCGCTTTACATTCTCTGCGTGGAAAGAACAAGTTTCCTGTGAGTCACTCCACAGCCCCAAGTTCATCACCCGCATCCGTAATGGACGGGGCGGAGTCCGCGACTTTGTTGTGTCTGCTCTTTACAGAAGGAGCCTCAGCAAATGCACACCCTTCTCTCCCCACCTGCACCTCTGCTGCTGGCTTTTCAAAACCACATTTGTTTGTGTTGTTGTGACAACTCAACATGCACTGACGCCCTGAATCAGGTCTCTACCTGATCTCAAGCCGATGCCTTCATCTCCGCGCGCTGTGGAGGCTCTTGAAGTTCCTAGAGGCTCTGAGAGGGCAAACCCCATTTCTCCGAGATGAGCGGAGGCCGAGAGAGGACATGATGGCAACGGCAAGTGGTAGGGTCGGGGCTAGGAAGTGGGGAGTGACTGGAGCCTGGACAGCAAGCACTTGCTTTCAAATGTCCAAAGGAAGCCTGACCCTCCCACCCTCCTCACGCCCACCGGCCTGCGGAGGACTCTGGTCCCCAGGGCCCTGACATGTAGCCTCCAGGGGAGCACGTTCCCTCCTGAAAGCCTGTGGGGCCAAACCTCGAAGTCGGGTTGTGAACAGGCCAAAATGTGCAAGGGAGGCTCTGCCAAAGGCCCAGGGGAAACGTTGGGTCCCCAGCAGGCCCCTCAGTGAGGCCCCGCCATTCACCGAGGAGGAATGGCTAGTATCCCACGTTGTGGGTGAAGGGACTCCGACATCAAAAGGGCAAGTAGTGAGCCCCAGGTCATGCCAGAAGGAAGTGGCAGCGCCAGGATTCGAACCCACAAGGGCACTCCAGGGCTGAGCAGGCTGCCTTTCTAACAGCGGCATCTCATCCTGAGACGGAAAAGCAGCTTTACTGCAGACAAGAAGTGAGAACCAGCCCTTCCCACACTCAGGATGAGGAATCCGTCGGGATATCAGAAAGCAAGAGTGTTGACATCTAGTCTCCACCCTCCTGACTCTTCATTTTATCCAATCAGAGGGTTGCCATTAATGGGGTGTGAAGGGTTATCCCAAAGGCAGCGGCTTCCTGGGCAGGCTGCCCCCCCCTCCCCCCCAGGCTGTTCAGGACTGCTGCTCCTTCCTCAGACACCCGCTCTGCCAGGCTTTTCTGGGGCTCAGAAAACACAGACCCCGCAGGCACAGACGCCTCTACATGGGAGCGGATTGGATTGGAGCCAGGGACCAGCAAGGACCCGACTAAAAGGAACAGGCGCCTCACAACAGCAGGCCCACTGCCCAGTGAACCTTGCTGACAGGCTGATGAGAGCGCCTCCTCCCAGAGGCCTGCAGACCTGCTCCTGAGGAATCCCCACAGGCGCTGTCCCCAGAAGCCGGTCCCAGCCAGGGCCCCCTCTATCCTCCTCCACTAATAAGACTGGCGGTGTCATGTCCCTCTTTCATCCCCCCACCCCCTGTTGTCCATGCAGTGGGGATAAAACCAGGTCCTTGGGAAGCCTGGTCTGCCCCCTGCCTCCCTTTGGGCCTCCTCTCATCCACCATCAGCTCACTCCACTCCAGCCTCACTGCCCCTCCTCCAGTTAGTAGCCACCCCACCTCCCTCCTGCCTCAGAGCCTCTTTCTGAGCAGCCTCTCCCCTGCAACGCTTGCTCGCCGCCCTCCTCCTCCCCACCCTTCTCAGCTAACTGCCTCTCAGCCTTCAGTTTCAGCTTCAGTGTCACTCGCTGCTCTGGTCTTTCCCGGCCTGCATTCCTCACTTGCCCCCTCCTTTTCTTTAGAGCCATCGCACCCTTTGTAGTGGTTTGTTTTTGGTTTCTGAATTCCCCGGGGCAGAGGACAACTTCAGGAGGGCAGAGCTATACCAATTCTGAGCATCAGTGCTGCATACCCAGCACCCAGCATAGGGCTGGTATATAGTAGCTGCTTGAAAAATAGTTATTGATTAGTAACTTCCACCATGACCGTCTGACCCGGCACTGCTGCACCTCTCTCCGGCGTATCCATCTGCAGTTCTCACACTCTCGTCCTCACTCTTTTCCTCCCAGTCTTGCTCCCTGTTTCCCAAATTTCTGCTCGTTCCCTGTCAGGGATGTTCTGCTCTTTGACTGCTCCCTTACCTCGAATCATCACTCCCCTCTTCCTTCTTAGCCAGGATCCTCATGGCCATTGCCCCAAGTGCCATCTTACTGCTCCCTCCCACCCCACCCCGGTCTTCCTGCCTTGCCAACCCCACACCAGCCTCTCTGTTCCTACAGCCAAGCCTTTCCACGCTGCCAAGGAAAATCACAGACCCCTGCGGACTAAAGCCGCAAAGGTTTATAGTCTCTAACTCAATTTAGGCCTAATGCCTTTAGACATTCCCTGAAATACATACAACAAGAAAGAAGGAGCAAGAAGTATTCAAAGTGATGAATAGCAAGAACCTACAGCCAAGATTACTTTACCCAGCAAAGCTATCATTCAGAATTGAAGGTCAGACAAAGAGCTTCACAGACAAGAAAAAGCTAAAGGAGTTCATCACCACCCAACCAGTATTATATGAAATGCTGAAAGGTATCCTTTGAGAAGGGGAAGAAGAAGAAAAAATAAAGATAAAAATTATGAACAACAAATACATATCTATCAACAAGTGAATCTAAAAATCAAGTGAATAAAAAAATCTGATGAACAGAATAAACTGGTGAATAGAATAGAATCAAGGGCATAGAAAGGGAGTGGACTGACAATTCTCAGGGGGAAAGAGGTGTTGGGGGTGCAGGAAGAGAATGGACAAAAATCGTACACTTATGGATGAGGATAGTGGGGGGTGCTAAGGGCAGAGGGTGGGGTGGGAACTGGGAGGAGAGGAGCTATGGGCAGAAAAAAGAGGAACAACTGTAATAATACGAACAATAAAGATTTTTAAAAAAAAGAAAGAAAGAAAGAAAGAAGGAGAGGTCTCCAATAGTTCCATCCCAGAGGAATCCCTGTGGCCGTTTTGTTGTTTCTCCTCCCACTGTTTCTTTTGAAAGAAGGCCCTGGAGTTAGCCTGGAGAAGGCCCTGCAAACTCAAATGTATTCCACATAGTTGAGATGAAGCCAAATATAAAATTTTGTGTCCTGCGTTTTTTCAACTGCGTTATAACATCACTAATTTCCCACATGATGACCAGGTCCCCATAAATGTAATTTTTAGTAACTGGCTAGTCGTCCATTATGTGGATAGATGATGATTTCTGTTACCATTTCTCTCTTGCATTGTTTCCAACTGGAAGGTATTACACACATTTCCTTGACAAATGCCTGTGCACATGATTTGTCTGCATGTGTAGTTGCATTCCTAGGAAAGATCCGGAAGAGGGGTGAGTGGCTGTGAGTAGTCTAAGGCTCTGGACGAGTAAGAGGCCCGGAAGGCTTGGAGGGTTGTGTGGCCTGAATGACACACGGGGACAATACTTTCATGTGCCCCCGGGCAGCTTCCTCTCCCGTTCCCTCCAGCAACCAGTCCTCATGCACTATATGTTCCGGTCCCCATCATACTATTCTGAACAGATGGTTTTGTTCCTTTTTTTCCCCAAGGAGATTAATGTTTTCAGGCATAGAAGTAAGTTTGCTAAGCAATTGACCTTAAAGTAGGAAGGTTTTCCTGGGTTATCCTGGTGAGCCCATTGTGGAAGAGGGAGGCAGCCTGGTGTTGCTGACTCAGAAGGTGGAGGGAGGGGCCACAAGCCAGAGAAAGTGGGCGGCCTCCAGAAGCTCAAAAAGGCAAGAGGATGTGTGCTCCCCTCAGGCTCCAGAAGGAACGCAATCCTTGATGTTAGCTCAATGAGGCACCTATCAGACTTCTCGCCTCCTTGGAAGCCACTAAGTTTGTGGTACGTTGTTACCACAACAATAGGAAACTAACATAGGACTGTAGAACCCCGTGGACTTACTGCTCATCCCCACTCCCTGACAGGCGACAGCTGGGCCCATTAGACATGCCTTGTCTCGGTCCTAGCTACAGGAGCTCCATATTGCAAATAGAGGTTATCCATCAAACTGCTTTTCTAGGACTCAGACTCTAAGCTAAGACTTTTCTGGGCACCGTTTTTCTTTTTCTTTTTTTGACAAATGCCAAACACTGACAGTCTGAAGTTTTGCACCCTTGGGCAACCATTTAAATAACCTTCAGGCCCTAACCAGTTTGGCTCAGTGGATAGAGCGTCGGCCTGCCGACTCAAGGGTCCCAGGTTTGATTCCAGTCAAGGGCATGTACCTTGGTTGCGGGCACATCCCCAGTGGGGTGTGTGCAGGAGGTGGCTGATCGATGTTTCTCTCTCATCGATGTTTCTAACTTTCTATCCCTCTCCCTTCCTCTCTGTAAAAAATCAACAAAATATATTTTAAAAATGTAAAATAATAAATAAATAACCTTCAGAAACTTTCAGATCTTTCAGGAATGTCCACAACAGGATCTTCTGGCAACTTAAATAATGCTTTCAGTTTACCCTGCTCAACTTTTATAATATTTATCACTCATTAGCCCCTCTTTTAAAAGACGTGTTCTCTTATTACACCATCTAAAAATCACAGACTTGTTGTTTTTTAGCAAAGGATGCTATTTTCTACAGAGCTGTGCACTGTCACGCTTAACACTTACTTAACCTACCAAGTCTGTGCTTGTCCACAGCCACCCGCCCCCTGGACTGGGAGACTAGGAAAGGCTGCTTTGGAGCAGTGCCATAGCAATGTCCACCGCGGTTACGTAGCACAATGTTTTAAACAGGGGACTGAGAACTTGGCGTGTGTTTATACAGCTGGAGTCTAAACCCCGACCTGTCTGCTGGGCAGGAAGAGGGAACAAGTGCGCATCTGATTTCCACGCCGGCCCACAGCGCTCCTTTTGCAAATGTGGCTCTAAATCAGCTAATCTTTTAAAAGTCTTCACACTGACGAATTTAGAAGCAAGGAGAACACATGTGGGCGTGTAAATGGGAGGCTCTGAGTAGGAGCGATAATCCCTGCCAATGAGCACTGCTCAGCGCTGAGCGCCCAGGGCGCTCCGGCTTCCATTTAGAAGGCGCTTCCTGGGGCTTGTCTTCCTCCACAGCACAATGTGCTACGTGACTGCAATTCACACCTGGAAGGTCAGGCCCACCCGGGACCTTGAGATCATGCTCTTCCGCCGAACTTTATGGGGGACCAGAGAGCGACTCGCCCAAGGTTACACAGTGAGGTTGAGCCGCACCTCACACCCGCCTCGGAGGGAGGGCGGGTGACAGCACCTGCCAGCCCCTCTCCCACGCTGTGCTCCCCGAGACGCTGGCGATTGCCTGTAAAATTTTGAGGAACAGCGTGTTTTCTTAGTAGAACAAATTAGCAACATTCTCATTCCTTTGATAGGAATGCAGCACCTTATTCGTTTGGTATTACAAGTAAAAAAAGAAATGTAAAAATCAAGCAGGTTTTCTAATCACAGAAAGATTTTATAATTGTCATTTTTGACTGAATTATGAACAAACACATGTGTGGTACCCAAGACCCAACTCTCCTCTGAAAACTGCTGAGGGCTCTTCCCCTTGTCAGTGAAGGGAAGTGACATTGAGGGGAAAGAACTGAGTGAATGTTTCTATAGCAAATGCTAGCGCTAAAAATAGTGTTTGGAGTGCAAGTAGGATGAGGAATAATTTCCTCATTGTTTCCATGGAGAAAGAGGAAAGTGGGCAGGAGGACTCCACTGACTGGGCCTGTGAGGCCTTGGGTGGACTTGGAGACTTGCTTGAAACAAATGGGATGGTGATGCTGACATGATCACTCCCGAAACAGCTGTCCATCATTTTCCTGCCATTTCTGTGTTTCTGTGTTGGGGACTGATTTGGTTCACGCATACACCAAAGTTTTTATTGATTGTACTTGGTCCTATGCAAAATGGCATGGGAGTTGCTGACCCACTGTGAAGCTGGGATGCAGGCGAAGCTTGTTTCTTGTGCACCCAGAGTCCTCTTACAGCTCAAAACTTGTTTTGCAGATGCCCTAGACCTGTCTTCTCTAGGCAAGGCTCCATTTTATACCCCCACCTCCAGCCTCATTCACATGTACCCATTATATAAACCTCAGCTAATAACCCAACATGCTGGCAAAACAACCTGTTCAAATGACAAGCATTGACTTGCTATTCTCCTGCCCCTATCGCCCTTTAATAGGGATATGTGTAACCTTTTAAACCATGAAGAGAGAGAAAATGCATGCCTGGTGACAAGCACAGGACAGGGCCTTGTGGGAGCAGACGCTGGGGTGTAGGCTTCTGGTAACTTCTCATTGCAACACCAAACCCAATCTGCTTGCCCATAAGCCAGTTGCATGGCAGGCTTCCGTGGCAGTCACATGTTCCTACTTACTACTCGCGATACACCTCTGAGAGAAATATCTCCATGTCAGGAGTTAGGAAACACAAAAGGATTTGCTGGAGTTCACAGAGTGTGTGACTAGAGAATTCAGACCCAACTTGGTTTGACCTCAAAGCACTTAGTATGGGCCTAACACACATGAACTCAAATATAAGTTTCCTCTCCTCCCTTTTTTCCCTCCCTTTCTCCTCCTCTTTATTGTAAAGCATTTGGAGAAATTCTGATCATTGGGTCAAGGTAATTTGGTGCTTCTGAACTCAAATGTTTGGTAGAAATGTAAGTGCGTTTTTTTCAGACTATGGGGCATAACATTAGTACCAATGAGCTCTGCATGGCAAAGCTGACTCCCAAGCTGCTCTGGGGTTGCCTGATGCTGATGAATGCACCCCTTGTCCCCCATCTGCGGCCTGAGAACAGGTTTAGCTAAACTAACACATTCCTGCTCACTGGTACACACGGGCCCCGGCTGCAAGAAGGCCTGCAGTGAAGGTCGGAGTGGCCTTTGTGAGCCTCCCCGAGGATGGCAGCACATTCCTTTTAGCTAAGCCGTGACGTGCAAGGAGAACGTCATGGCATTCAGTGCCCCAGAACCATTTAAAAGTCATGGGCTTTACATAAACACACATGAATGTACAGCTCAGCTTCAAAGAGTTCGTTCTAAACTTCTGTCCCTTAGGTCTTTGGTGTAAGAAGGACCAGACTTAACCAGAAAACTGGAACAAAGATATAAAATGATCACATTCAGGCCTTTAACTACAGGCAGCTCAGGACTGTGACCCTTCATCCCCTTGCCCTCCTGTCTGAGGTAGTGCTAGGCTGTGTGGGCAGAGAAAGAATCCAGTCAGGGGGCAGCCTTGCTGAGCTGAGGAAATGGCCCTGGGCCTTCAGGGAGGCTGGAGAAGCTGGGATTTGTAGGGCAGACTTCTGGAAAGGAGAGAGCCTGGGAAGGCGCTCAGGAACCCAGTCCCTCCCGAGCCCAGGCGTCGCATGGTAGAGTGAAATGCCAGGGCTGGGTAACGGACAATCCGAGGGTTGAAAGCTGAGCAATTCCCAGGCTCACACAGATGGAGGGACAGGCTGGCGTTGACCAGCCAGAGGGACAGTGCTGGGAGGCCTCCGAAAGGTCGCACCTTAGTAATGGAGCTACACTCCCCTGGATTAATTATCCTGGAAACCTATGCTAACTAAGAGCTGTGGGGTTGACTGTATCCCCGCTGAAACTCATATGTTGAAGACCTGCTCCCCAATATCTGAGAATGTGACCTGACTTGTAAAAGAGTCATTGCAGCTGTAATTAAAATGAGGTCATCCTGGAGAGCGGGCCCCAGTCCAACATCACTGCGTGTCCTTATAAAAAGAGGACATTTGGACATGGCACGCACATACAGGCAGATGAAGGCAGAACATGAAGGGTGACACCTCTGCAAACCAAGGGATATCACAGATTGTCAGCCCATGCCCAGGAGCTAGGCAAGAAGTGTGGAACAGTTTCTCCCTCATCGCCTCTACAGGAACCAGCCCCGTTGACACCCTGATCTCAGGTGTCTCGCCTCCAGAGCTGCGAGGCAACACATTGCTGGTGTTTAAGCCCCCAGGTTGTGGTTCTTTGTCCAGCGGCCCTAGTAAACTAGTAATACCCAAACCCTAATAATGCAGCAACCTGAAGTAGGTGGAGACGGGGCATGGCCAGTTTGTATCTGCATTGCCTCTACCAATTCTAAACAACAAAAAGCCAAATGTCCATTTGATAAATCTGAGGAAAACAGAAACTTCAGGAGGTCAAGTGTCTCTAGACAAGACCTCTCTGAAGGACTAGCAGAAGAGATGTTAAACTTCTTAGAAGAGTACTTTGTGTTGAAGACTATGTCTTAGTTTGGGGTAGTTGTAAACTGGATATTCACCCAATGGTTAATCTAGGAGCCTCTGTGATTAACAGGTTGGCCCCAAACAAGCAAGCCTGGTTGTCTTCTCCATCCAGTGGGGTCAAATTTGTTACCGAACTGGAGGATGTACTCCCACAACAGGGTGTCTCTCCATGAACGGCTGCCAGAGAGCAGTTTAATGAATTAAAAACCAAATTAGAATTTTTCTCCATGGCCCATTCAGGAAAAGCTTTTGAGGACCAGCCATGATTAAACACGTTAAAAGCTAAAAGTCCAAGCTTTGTTCTGCAACTGAATGGGTACCTTGTGTCTCCCATTCTCATTTTTGCAGAGTGTGGCCTTGACTGCAACAGCTGCATGAAAAGAACCCATCATTTCCACCCCACCAGTTTTAATGTTTATTATCTGAGAGCTGTTGGGTATATCTGGTTGATTTCCTAGGACCCTCATATGCCCTCTCTTATAATTTTAATGTCTGCAAATACATACTTTAAGATAACAAACTTACAAAGTAGAAAGCAAAAAAGAAAGAAAAAATCTTGAGAACAAAATGAATTGCTTTTATTCTTCACACTCTGAAGGACTCATGCAAAACCTTACATACAGAATGGCTAACCAACCTTGTCATTCCTTCTCAAAATGAAATTCATTAAATAGTCAACCAATAGCAATTCCAGGCCCCTTGATATGATAAAACCTCTCTCAGCCCTTGAGTGTTGAAAGAGGATGGCACTTCCCAGAATATTCCTTGTGATCACCAATGTTTGGCCGGCAGTAGGACAGGAAGATGTTCTTTGATATTTTTCCTGTAATTTTTTTTTAAACTTAAGGTTGGTGTAGCATCAGCTGAGGAATTCTGGGATTCTGAGAAACAGGCATTGAAAAATCTCCCCAGATTCTCCCCCCAAATAGGGGGGAATGCTCTCTTCACAGGACAAGTGTGTAGTATCTAAACTAATAAAAGCGGAATAGTGAAATTAACTGTTTCTCCGGGACGCCCAACAGCCAATCAGAGCGGCTGTATGCAAATTAACCCAGCCAACATGGCGGCTGCCACTCCTGTTGCAGCAGAAGTGAAAGGGAAACTGCCTGCACGCTGGCACCTTAGCCTTGATGGAAAGCCGGGCCTGAGTCTAAGAGTAACAACATTGTTTCATTATAGAAGCCGCGAGGTGAGGCAGAGAGGAGGCTTCGTTTACTAGGAGGCCTCGCCTTAAAGGAACAGCATCAATTATAGGAGATAAACAAACCCCAGACACCTGCGTCCAGCCAGCTTTGCTGGGACATTGGGTCAATGGGAGCTGTGGGCAGCCTTAAAGCCTGAAAGGGCCAATCAGCCCGTCACCCATGCTGACCACAGCCCAATGGGGTGAGGGACGTTCCTGGGGGGCTTGGCCAGCCTGGAGACAGCCATCAGCCTGTCACCCAGGCTGGTCAGGCACACCAGCAGGTGGACATCCCCTGAGGGTCCCAGACTGTGAGAGGGCACAGGCTGGGCTGAGGGACCTCCCGAGTGCACAGAGCAGCTGCAGGGCGGAACAGCGCAGGACCCAGGACCCGTGAGTGGGAAACAGGCGGCAGGGTTGGAGGGCACCGGGAAATGGGTAAGAGGCGGCAGGGGGTCGGCGGGCTGCTTGGTGGGCTTCCCAGGCCCTTTGCGGGGCATTGGGGAGCAGGTAAGAGGTGGCAGGGGGTCGGTGGCCTGCTTGGCAGCTGTCCAGGCCCTTGGAGGGGCATTGGGGAGTGGGAAAGAGGCAGCGGG